>DWMF01002129.1:0-10461 GCA_018244815.1 Parelbella polyzona | reverse complement strand
TAATTCTAGTGTTCATTTATCTGTAATTATAAATATAATTAAACAAATAGGTTTATCAATAAATGCAGTGGAAACTTTTTGTTAAGATTACAGTATCAAAATGCCATTGTTACTTCTGATAATAATAAGCATTTATTTTTTATTGATGGCAGCAATTTAGCAGTTTACTAAAATTATAGTTAGCCATCTTTATTTTTATAGATATACGACTAAACTAAACATATAGGTATCAATAAAAATTTGATTAATAACGTAAGCCGGTAAGCAACTTAGTTCGCTGAATTTTAAAAAGTATGGCACTTTTTCCACGACGTTTAAAAACGGTTTTTAATACGTTCACATTTCGGTGAAATAAGCTTGTAATTTTCATTACATTACATGTATCGTGTTACATTTGCAATACATGTTAGGGAAGTTGTATTAATATGTCTTACTATTATATGAGTGATTACCATATCTCTTGCTGTTTCCACCGTAATATTATTAATACAAACTGAACTTGTAAACTCGGCTTTCCCCCTTGTAATCCTTGTAAGTTATACATTTTGAAATTTTACACTGTACATTAAAATATGCTTTTATTTAAATTTTGTATAATGTTTCTAAAATCTATGTGATGCGCGTGATAATTTCTTCTCTGTTCTGGTGTAATAAAACAACGTGTCCGGTCTCTAAACCTCTGCCTACCCTGTCAGCGTCTTGTCTTGACAGTATAATATTTATCAGAATTGAGAGACCTGGCATGAGATAATAATAAATTATCAGACCAAATGTTTCAGTTTTTAATAATGCCTTATCTGACGATAAGTCGCACTGATATTTCCTACTTACTGATCAGTAACAATTAATGACGAAATTAATTCGCTTCTACACTCATTAATACCGGTACGATCATTATAAAACACAAAGCCGCGCAAACGAGTGCTGGTAGCGTGGCAGCGGGCACAAAAAAAACTATAACTAATTAACCTTTTACTGGAAAGTTTTTGTGACGAATCCATTAACGGAGAACCGCTAGGTCGCGACAACCGTGCAAAATCGCACTGACTAATGGCCCCCTTCTGTTCCTTTATTCTCGATTTCCAACATGTGCCTTAAACTTTACCCAAACAGTTACCGATGTTAACATATTCAACAATAGATGGTACGGAGAAAGGAGAAATTTCGACTGAGTGGCGTTGGAATGGGTTTTCGAGTGATTATTGTTCGAGTTGACACTTCTATTATGTATCTGTAAACAATTGATGAAAATGACACTTAGATTATACAAAGAGATGTGACTTTTCGAATTTGGACATTTGGATAGCCTTTGGAAAACGAATTGTTGAATCTATTCTCGTTTATTTGGAGAACTCTCCGTGTTCTAGACTACGATGCAGCTACTTAAGAATATTAAACTGAATTCTCAATCTATACTCCGTTCTTGTTTACCTTTGTGGACGTGATGCGATTTACCTTCTAAAATCAAATTGTTCTACAATCGTCCATTCTTTCTTTTGTTTATATCTAAAAAAAAAATTAAGGCGTATACAGCTTAACGCAATTATGTGAATCAGTTCGATTTTTAAACTCGGTCCCTGTTTTTTGAGCTGACTTTTGGAATTTCATTAGTTGTACTGCATGAGAATATCAGGATCATCAGAACTTTTACCGTTCTACTGCTGAACAAGGGTTTGTTCTGAGAGTGAAATCAGTTTAGTTAGGCAATAATCTGCCTCGATGGGCAAATACGGGTTAGCAGATATTTGTCCTGAAATATACTAATGATTGAAATAAATAATTATAGTTACAATTGTCCTCATTGTGTTGGTTTTCCCCAAGGGACGCTTGTTTTCCTGTTACCTCTGATCGTATCTATCACTCTATTTTTTCCGTTTAACGGCCTCTTTTTCCTTTCTTTCGCAGCTATTCCGGAAAATACCTTGTGGGTTAATTATTATCTTAACGCTAAGTTATATATATCGTAGTACAACTTTTACATGCTGTTTTTCGATGAACAATTTGGAAGATTCATAGCGATCAATGTAAAATGAAATGAATCTCACTATTCAAGTTCTATTTACACAACAGTGTTAGACTAAATGTTAACTTGTAACACTAATCAGTACGTAGAGACCACTCGGCACACGTAGCTTATGATCTTTTTCAAAGAAGTCATGTATTGATCTCTGAAATTTGAAGCCAATGTACCGCAGTAACGCTGGTAACGCCGACAAATAAACTTTGCAAAACCAGTTGGTCGGACCCTAGTTTAAATAATAGCCATTCGTAATAACTACTTATTGAGAACATAACCAGTAGTCAGTCCAACGGTAGTCTGTTAGCGAGGCTGCGCGCTATTTAAATTGCTTTTCAACTGACATTTGAACGATTGCGCCTAAACCCGCATTACGGCGGCCGGCGAGGTGTAATAATAATTTAATTTCCCACACCTGGCTCTTAGCGATTATGTCGAGTGCGGCCTTTTTTGTCGTGCGTGTTTCTGACAACTGGCTCGCCCTTTACGGTTTATTTTTATATCTAGGGTTGCCAATAAATCACATTTTTAAGAGCGTCTTGTGGTATACTACAACGCGTAGACTACTTTAATGTAGGGAAGACGATCGTGTCATGGCAATCAAATTATTTACTTGAAAAATAATTTCATTGATTTTAACAATCCCTTTACATTTCTCGTGGATGCACCATGTATGTACAGATAAAAACATAAGCACTCGTAAATACACGTTTGAATTAAACAAAAATCTGTTCAGCCATGTATCGAACTCGAACGCTGTACACAACGTATTTTAAGACGGGTGTGCATTGATAGTGATAATGTTTGCTTAAGGTCAAAAGAGTTTTTCCATGTTTTAAAAAACTAGTAAAATGTTTCCTTCAAAACATTCAGTTTCAGATTAAAAGTTTCATTTCATCTTTTCTAAACAAAACGTCTATATGAAACGATATTTCATACATATTAATTCAATCATCGTCTCGTACGCGTTTAATATTAAAATATTCATAACACGCATAAACAGAGGAGTTGATGAGAAACCCAATATTATAATTGAAGCGCTTATTAGTGGCTGATATAATCGCAGAATGTTAATGAACGTGTCTAAATACCAAGCATAAATCTCTTTGTATTAAGTATTTACTAGCCTTTACCAATAAAATAAAACCTCGAAATCTTTTGAATATTGTGCCGGAAATATTGTTATGAACCATTATTGTTATGATAATGAAATAAGTTATCGTTAACTTAAGTACAATTAGAGGTATTTCGTGGTTATAATTGATAATGTAACGTTATTGAATGTAAATTTAATTTCATTTCATTATTTTGTAAATTGTAATTCGACCGCAGTTATTGAGGGTATTGTGTTCAACTATAACATAATTGCTAATTATTTAAATCTAATAAAACAAGATAAATAAATAAACCTTCAACTATCTGACAAATCCCTATATTATTTATTATGGTATCATATCAATAATATTTTGATAGACAATAGGATAACAAAAACAAGTCACGCCTAAAGAAAAAAAAAATATTCTTTATTTGAATTTCTCGTTCCTGTTAGAATTAGCTTCATTTATCTTACGTACAAATATTTGTATTATCACAAAAATAGCTTATAATTTATTTTCTGTATCACAAGTAACCAAATTAATCCATAATGATTTTTTCGTCTCGCCGAAGTCGTACATTGCCACGAAATAACATATCGAAATAATGAATAAAAGAATATCATCCGTCTGCTCGTTAAAATAGGGCACGCACGAGACCGATATAAATGTTCCAGCTATTGTGTTCGGGAATTTCATCATATTGTTATAAGAAATTTATTGTTATTATGCCACAGTATATATAAAACCTATTTTTGAAAACGAGATAATGTATTTTTCTTAGTGTTCCTTGTTGCTACCATGACGTATTTCATTTGTACGAGAGAATTGAGATCTATAATTTATATTTAAAAAGACATTTTTGTTGTTATCAAGTCCACATGTTACACTTATTTTATAAAAATAGTTACACGTACAAGTCATTTCCATTTGGTACGTAGTCTCTAAATATTCCTTATTTATACCATCTCTTTAATAGCAAAATATCCACATCTCCCCTTAAATTAAAGTTATTTTTAAACCTAATTTAGCTGTTATGGCATCTATATCGCTATCACAAAGTATGGCAACAATGTCGAACAATGCCGTTTTCGTGGCCTCACTAATTATAATAAAATACCATAGTAAATCCCCATCTGCGCTTCCCTGTTGCCTGTGCCACTTCCCATATTTGTTTACCCGCTTTGTAAGGGGTGGGGTGGCTATTCACACCAGCTGATTAATTTAACCTGCGTATTTAAACCATAACATGGTTAAAGTGTAATATTGATTTGAAATTCGAATTTCGTTCTGACATAACTGGAATATTTTTTTATTTATAGAGAATAATCAAAGATTCAATAATCGATAAGTGCGTAATTTACTATCTCTAAAATGACGGAGGAGGGTTCGGGTGGCAACTGGCAATTCATGGTCTTACTGTACTTATTTTTGCCCAGCGATGCTTAACCTGGGGTTGGGCCTGGCTCGAGCACTTCTGTGTAGGGCGGGTTGGTTAAGATTAATAATACTAATTTATCGTAAATAGGAATACGCCAGGGGAGTTCTTTGATTCTAAAATAATGGTGATCGAGGGTCGACGGCGGGGATATGAGGTGATTTTTATTGAAGCGAAATATGCTTTATTGTAGCAAACGTCTAAAATTATTTTATTCTACTAATAAAATCTGAAATATTGTATGTTTGAGTATTAATAATAACCTTTAGATTTCAAAGATTTTTTAAGTATATGATTTAAGTATTATAGATATTATGAAAACTTTTTTATTGAATATTTTTTTTTTCCAATTTATTCTTGTTTTTTGACATCTATATTATAATAATCTGTAAATAGTAATATAATGTTAATAATATAATAGTTTACTCATATTACACCACAGATAAACTTAAAAAAGGACGGTTGATATTACTTATAATTTAATAAACATATGTAATCAACGTATAATTAAAAGTATGAAGAGAAAATACAGTAAGTGATGAGAAAAGGAATTGTTGCGTAACGACACTTCATTTAGAAGGTAACTTTGACTTGCGGCAAAGAGCTTACGGATATTAAACATTGTTTGCCGCAGCCGGCTTTATGTGTAATTTCGTAACGGCTCCTGGAGTCGTCAGAGGATTACGAAGTTTACTTTTCACTACACTCTTCACTGTTTATCGTACATTAAGAAGCGAAGTTAGCTTTTAAGACAAAAAAAAAATTTAGTTATGCCAATGGATTTGGAAAAAAATTTTTTCCTATACATTTGGTTCCTTTGCATTCATTTCTTAAGAAATAAATGTTGCAGATTACAACTTATAATAATGTTAAGATTTCTCTGAGCCCCTAGGGGCTAAATTAGTCATGTATTTACATTGTAATCTCAAAACGAAAGTACGACTCTGAGAGCTTTAGCTTTGTTAGTCTGTGGAATGTAACTGTTTGCGACATCCACTATGTACTCGAAATTTAAATTTTTTTGTCAGTTATTCCATTACCTTTAGTGTTTCTCTGAGCTCTAGGGCCGTATTTACAAAAGCGATTCCGTACTTTAGGAGCCACATAACACAGTCCAACTTTTTGAAATGCTTAGATAATGGAACAACCTCTTCAAAGGCCTTCGAGATCGTCTAAATAATGATTGGTCACGAAGCAGCACCACAGTTTTACAACATTAGCGTGATGGGATTAAGGCTTACCTATTTGCAAGAAAAATCATTGCTCAGTGGTTGCGTTTTAATATAGTTGTGGCCATCACAGTTCTTTCTTTCTGAAGTAGACCATGACCAACTGCAGTGTGTGGCAACATTGGTAGAACGTCTAACGTCTGCTAATTAGTGGAATATCTATAGCTACACAACTGTTCACTTAATTAAACTTATATAAACTATACGAGACCTTAATACAACTCTCGAGCTCGTATCGTAAAGTGTGCGCGGTGTAAGAGATATGTTGTAAAGTTGCCAACTAAAATATCAGTGATTATTAATTAAAATCATGTTTGCCTTTCGCAGACCAAATTGTTCCTTGTTGCTATTATATTAGTAATTACTTTCGTGTGTTAGTTTTACATGTATAACATTTATTGGTTAGGTGATAAAAACGATGGAAGTAAATTATGTATTACGATTCAGTTGGATAAATAGTCGACATGAGCTGAGGTGACATGATCTATATATTTTTTTTTTATTATTTTTAATTGTATACAATGCGTCTACCGTAAACATAAATAATTTAATATATATTTATATATTCTTTATTGTAACACTATTATTGAAACTCTAAAATCTAGGTATGATGAACAAAAGGCGGACGCAAGGGTGAGTGGCATTCTTTAGGTACCAGTCAAGCTTAGGTGATGGTGAAAAATTTTGACACTTATTTAATAGAGGAGAATTAATGCAAAGATGACACGTGCGTCTAAGATGTACCTGTTCTGTGTGCTCTCTAGGAGACTATTGTATTTGTCATCATGTACATTTCGTTGAACCGCGAGACATCACTGATTTAATATTTCCTTTTCTGTCCGGAACAAGGAAGCTATAGACTCAATGTCGAGATAATTTCAATTGAACATAGTTAAATTGAGTGATGCCCAAGGCATTAGGACCTTTTTCTGAATCTAAATTCATTTACGGGCTTATATACTTCGGTATTTGACAAACCTTATTGTTCTGTAAGTACCAAAATTTTTGTTTTACAAAATATTATTTACAATATTATCATGAATGATACTCACTGCATTTAAATACAAAACAATCCCGTTAGGTAGCTTGTTATTTCAGACCTACGAACAGATTTATTTAACGTGAGCGATTTCTGAACGTGTATAGACTGCATTAAGTTTACTATAGAATTTATTATTATGAGTACATATATACATATGTATCATATGCAGTGTTACGAGCGTGTTCGTACACGGAATGTCGTAAATATGAGCTAATGATTACGAATATAGCTCGCTCCCTAATTAGAGGGTGGGCGTCTAATTGCCGGTACTTCGCGCGACCACTCGTAAACCTGTCTCCAGAAGGACATTTTTCTAGCGATGGTTGGGAGGGTTCCCTTGGATGTTTTAAGAGGTACATTTGTTCAAGGTTTTATTTATTCAAGTTCAGTTAGTGGTCAGGTTGCTTTTGTTGTTCAATTTAGTTGTCTATTCCATTTAGTTAAAGTTATGAATGTGTTGGCGGTGTTTTGAAATTGAAAAAAAGTTGTTATAATGTGTGATATTTCTATGTATATCTAGGTATAACTATTATATGTGGTAAAAAAGAATTTTCTTCCATTATCGAGTACCCAAAATTCTTGTAAAATTTTTATTAGATTTGTTGGGTGTTCGAAGAGGAGTTGTTCTATAAAGTTCCTAATGTTATAAAATTTCCAAAAATTATGACTACAACTAAAACGACATTTCCTTAGAAAAACTTATTTTACCTTACATTCAATTAAATAATATCTTGTGAGATACATTTTTTGATACACATTATTTGTGTTTCATACTAACTTATAATTATTTTATTGGGTACGTCAATAAGATTGACATGACATTAGATTATGTTGACCCCGACTCAATTCGGAACAAAACAAGTTTTCGATGATGACAGATCCATTTCTTTAGTATGTATTTATTTTTTCTTTACGACGTATGTTATTTATTATTTAAATTGGTTTGGTCTTAATTTCTAAAAGAAAAATAGACGATCTAAAATTTGGTAATTATATTTAAAAACGACAGTGAAACGTATTCCTATTTTGAACCTAAATCTATAAATATAAAATAACTAGTTTTGAAGTGTATATCGGAAACCTAATTTGTTGTAATTCTATTTATCCATAACATAACCATGTCAAGAAATAAAGTCTATTAAACGACAAGCCACAGATATCCTGAGGCAATATATAATATATAAATATGTAAATTTCATATTAGAATATGTTATGACCACAATGCGAGGAGGTGAAGATCGAGCTCAGTGGCGTGCCATTGGAGAAGCCTATGTCCAGCTATGGACGGGAGTAGGCTAATGATGATGACCAGAAAGTATAAGAGGCTTTACTATGACTATTAATATATTTGAAAACAAACTTATATTTATGGGACGTAACAAATCGACTACAATGATAAATGGTATCTGCTCCATAATTTTGTATCCGACAAGCAAAATCCCTTTGCACAAGAAATGTTCAACGGATGTGTATCTATGAGAAATATCTCAGTACTTTTCGTCTTAACGTCACTACTTTCCATTGATACAGAGACAAATATATGTACCTACGCCATTGTTTAACAGTAGAAACTTGCAATGAGTTATTACGGCACCAGTCAGAAGGTTACGGCTTTCGAATTTGAGAAACAATGTGCCTCCTATTATCATTGACACTTCCGTCGTACAGCCAGGTCTGAAACATTCGTTAGCTTTATCGTTTGCTAAATGAAAAATGAACGAATGGAATTCTGATGTTCATCTCTTTGATTCTTTCAAGATGTACCTGTAGGTACTAATATTATATGATGTGAATCAGCTATGAATGAAAATAATTGAACGTAGGAGCTGTGATGTTTGGATACTGGAGAATAATTTATAGTTGAATGAAACTGTAATATGTTCGACTTTTAGTGTATTTTAAACATGCGCTGATTGCATTTTGATACGTCATTTGAAAACGTCGATTAGAAATGGATTTTCCAGTCGGCAACGTTGTTTTATCTATAAGCTTTGTTGTAAGGAATATCATCGGTTGATTCATCATTATTATCTCTTTCTTTATTAAATCTTTAAAATCTTCACGTGGAACTTTAGCGGTATGTGGTTTGGCATTATAATCAATGTTACAATAGTGTACAGTCGATAGTTATCACATTTATATTGACGATATAGTATAATTGATACCCCATATCAATAATAAATATCGCTTGGTTTGATATGATAGTGTATACGAGTTGTTTTTTTTTTCATTTTTTAACCAGCCAACTATATATTTCGTGTATAGTAATAATTAACTCGTATATTTACGAAAATAATAACAAGCAGAGGCGTTGAGGGGTTTAGGGAGGTAAGTGGAAAAAAATGATGAGAAAAGTAACAGCGAACGTGAGAAAATAATTTCATACGAAACTTCCTAAATATAACGAATGTTGCCAGCTATTTCAATTTCACTCTCATTGTTTCTATATCGAAACTGTCAACATCCATCATATAACGGAGCATAAATTAGTACCGAGCCTTTAAAAGTAGCGCAGACTTCATAACTTTTAACGGGCATATCTCTATATAAAATCAGTTTCAAAGGCACAACAAACAAAAACACGCGATGTAGCCGGCTTTAAATAGCTGTAAAAAGCACGTAAAGCATAGCGAAACGTATAGAACGAGTTTGTAAAGCCTTCGAGCGGGGACGCGGCGTGGTCGGCCATTAGTACGTTGATTACCTCGTAATTAGCGCCGCCTAAATGAACCTATTTCACTCCGCTGCGCCCCGGTATGGTTGGCGATCTTAATCAGCCCGCGCCGACATTTGTTAATAGATTCCTCTCAGTTAGTTTAATTACACGGATAAATTGAATATTTTGTTGTTGACGAAGCGGTCAAGGGGCTGGGGTTGTTAAAACTGCCCCGTTAATCATTTCGTGTCTGTGACCAGTGTTATTACAAGTACTTGTTAATTAAAAATAGTATTTCAAGTTATAAACTCTTTATTTATAGTATCGTTGTTACCGTTTGTAATGTTTTATAGGCACGGACATGTACATAATTATGTGTACACGGAACACATGACGTTCTAACTTAGTTTTCCAATTTTGTCAATGCGTTAATGCTGAGCTGTGAATGATCTCAAAATGCTTAAGCTTTTTTAAGTTGAATATTCATATCTACACTTAAGTGCTCATGAATTTGGCTATTGTAAACTAGGTTCCTCTTTCTGAAGTTTACTAAAAATGACATATGCTCCCCTAAAAATGTATCGATTGATAGTTTTGTACTTGAAATATCTATATTTACACCCTCGCGTTATGTCTAACAGGCCGCATTAAAATATGAGTGGGTACCTAACCATCATTCTTTGTCCCCAACTAGTTTTATTAGTTCATTCCAAATATAAATAGGGTATTAAATAAAATGTAAGAATATAAGGTTGTTCCATTTGACTGATTACGTTATTATTAGAGGCAGAATAAAATCCGCGCTAATGACTGACCATTGGAGCATTACTGACGTCGAAGCAGTCGGCTCGAACCGAACCACGGCTCTACCGAACACGCCAACTGCCGCACTCCTAATTCGACTTTTCCGTGACCGGTCGCCCGTATTAACCATTTATAAGGGAAAACCACCCTTAAATAATAAAACCGAAACGCGTCCAACAAT
>DWMF01002128.1:0-10461 GCA_018244815.1 Parelbella polyzona | reverse complement strand
GGGAAAATTCTAGAATATTTATAAACTATTCGACGATAATAACATCTTAAATATAATTTAATAAACTTATAACATGATTCTTACCAACTGTCAGCAGTGTTCCCAGGTTTTAAAAGATTAGATACTGACCTGCAACAAAAACGGACGAGATTTAGTATACAGCCTAGAGTGTTCGAAACATGTCACACTAATTAATAAACCAACCAATTAAAATGACTATTCGTTCGGGTGAAGTTACGTTTCTTAAAGAATTAGTAGACATTTAAAACGAAGATAATCTGTAGTTATTTATTTTTCCGATTTTTGCTAACCAGAATCAGGAAATGCGAAAGAGGTCTACACGATTTTTGTACAGTTATTAAATTTGGGAGTGACTAAGTTTTATAATTAAACAGGCCTCCTTTTAGTGGTCGAGGCTTCAGATTCTGTACGAATACCGGTCTAGTTTTAATGACGGATCTCAAAGTTTTATACTGAAACAGGTCTGCTTATAGTGGCCGCGAGTGGCAAAAGCAACAGTTCGACGACGCTACTAACACGTTAATAAGTACCCGCTGGCCGGCGGCGACCGGTGGCCACTCGTTACCTCGGTTTAAAAACCTGTAAACTTAAGTGACAATTAACGTTTTTAAGAGGTTAATTTGTGTGTGAGATTTCGTTTCATGATTATTTCTTACATCCTCTTACGAGCCCGCTAAACATATAATTACGTATTTAAACATAACAATTTAAAAAATATCGACTGTAATCTTCACAGTGACGTAAAAACCCGATATCAATATATTTATAATTGTAATAAATAGTGAAAAAATCCTAATTGTGCTCAAAACGCGAAATCGTTTACACATTCATATCTCAATATGTGTCAAAAGTCACATACGCATATATGTATTATACAATCATTATTATCAGTATGAAAATATAGAGACATATCTCAAATTTAATATTCCACCATATACCAAAAATAAATAATGAATACTCTTATGAATACGCGAACACTGCATGTTACTTACTGCTTCAGCTGCTTATAAAACCTCAATACTTTCAACAATATCACCCGTTTTACGCTACCTCCCGCGCCGCCACCGGAGCGCGCACGTTTCCTTCTTTTTTAACAACATTGGCACGTTTCATTGAAATTATCTACATAGGTTCTATTTGCATGTTTGGAGACTTGTAAAAAATATTGTATGTTGATTTATAAAAGAAGATTTTTAATAGACAGACACCGTTTGATATATTTATTATTATCATCATCACGCCTTGACTGCCCATTACCTCTACAACGCTGACGTGCATCTTGTACATTCATCGGGGGATATTTTGTAACCGTAATAAATTCTATTATTTCATGAATCACACACTGTTTGGGTAAAATTTTTCGTTATTGAAAACCCGCGTAAAAAAGCAATGACGATAAATGCGTATCATAAAGTGGGGGGAGTTTTCAAGTCGGGCGACCGTCGTACAGCTCGTCGGTACGCTACTTATCTTTGATGTACAGTTATTGTGTACTTACAAGAGAGACCAAAAATGTTTTTTTTTTGTCGGTGGCCTTTAGTTCGTTATCTCGAGCGGTAGTTACGGCTGTCGATAGCGGCGTAGTCCGGAGATGTTTCATGTTAACGTTGCAACAATGTATCGTAATTGTAAAACTTTTACAAAAATTCCACCCAGGACCTCGCATTTGTCATTGGGACGTTTCTTTCATCCAACGCATTTATAATATAAAGCGTGTAAAAACTTCAGTTCAAAAAAAGCCATATTATGTACAGTCGTCTTAAAAATGTTGCAACTGGAATTTCATGCATTAAATGAATTTGCTGGTAGAGTTATTGATCTATCGCTCTTACCAATATGCTTCATACGAGTATGTCAATGTTTTTGGGAAATTATGCCAGTGATGAAATGCAACGAAGTGTGGCAAGTAGCTACTCGCCACAAAATGCATTCAAGCGGAGCATGAACATCGGATGATCTATGACGTCACGTCGAGGGGTAAGGCCGATGCGCTTAAGTCCCGCCTACTTGGTATTTCTTTTGTCTCAAGAAGCCCGTCATCTGTCATTGGCCATTTAATGTCTAGAAATTATATTCAGTGATATTTTGGATCTCGTACGCAATACACGAATGTCTCTTATTTCGCTCTGCCTATTATTTATATACAACCCCTACACTGGTGACCACCGACTCGAATATGTCGCTTAACGAAGAAAAGCAGCTTGGGGAGACCTGCCGCGTGGGAGTTAAATCACCTCCATTCAACCCCGATGATCCGGAGATGTGGTTCGCGCAACTGGAGGGGCAGTTTGTGCTGTCCGGCATCACGGCAGAAACCACCAAATTTTATTACGTGCTCGCACAACTGGAGCCGCACCATGCAGCAGAGGTGAGAGACTTAATCGTGAAACCGCCAGCAACTAACAAGTACGAGACGCTAAAATCGGAACTGGTGCGAAGACTGTCAGCGTCACAGGAGAGGAAAATTAAGCAGCTCCTGATGCATGAAGAGATAGGAGACAGGAAGCCCACACAATTCCTCAGGCACCTTCAACATCTGGCCGGTGCTAATGTTCCAGCTGAATTTATTCGGACTATGTGGGCAAGTAGACTTCCTACTCACTTACAAACTTGCATCGCAGCTCAGCAAACCAAGATGTCATTGGAAGACCTCGCCGAGCTGGCAGATCGAGTCAACGACATCGTCCCGTCTACTATGCTAGTAGAGAAAACGGGGCAAGTAGCGAGTGCAAGTACAAGTGCAAGTACAGTAGCTACCTCAACAGCATCGTCGGACAGTACAATCGAGATGTTGACCCGGACCGTCGCTGAGCTTACCAGGAGAATCGACCGTATGAGCATGGGGCTACGCAGACGCCCGCGATCACGAACCAG
This sequence comes from Parelbella polyzona, assembly GCA_018244815.1. NCBI lineage: Eukaryota > Metazoa > Arthropoda > Insecta > Lepidoptera > Hesperiidae > Parelbella > Parelbella polyzona. The sequence continues at coordinate 7,566 of DWMF01002128.1, read as the reverse complement.
GAGCCCAGGTTACAGGAGACGTTCCCGATCGCGTCCCAACAACCACCCGTACTGCTTCTACCACTACCGGTTTGGTGAGCAAGCCAGGAAATGCACCCAACCGTGTACATTTAAGAAGTCGGAAAACTTCCCCGGCAGCCATTAGTGGCGGTAAACGACTGCCTAGTAACTACGAGCCGCCTGTTCATAACGGACCGCAAAACGAAAGTGCAATATCTTATTGATACGGGTTCAGACCTGTGCGTCTTTCCGCGATCCGCCGTTCAGGAGCCACGCACGAAAACCAGGTATGAATTATTTGCAGCTAATGGATCAATTATTTGTACCTATGGTTACATCCATCTAACCCTCGACTTAGGACTTCGACGCATGTTGACTTGGCGCTTCATAGTAGCCGATGTGTCAAAGCCAATCATCGGAGTCGACTTTCTGGGCTATTACAATCTACTGGTCGATTGCCGCAACCAGCGCCTCATAGACGGCATAACCGCACTGACAGTCGCTGCACTGAGCCAGAAACCGTCAGAGGCAATTTCGTCAGTCCGTACTACCATGGACAATACAATGTATGATCGCCTACTAAGAAAGTACCCTGAAGTCACTCGACCAGCTGGTAAGCCTAAAGAAACCAAGCATTCTACTGTGCACTACATCCGCACAACCCCAGGTCCACCTGTATCCAGTCGACCACGTCGTCTAGACCCGGAGCGGCTGAAAATAGCGCAGCGAGAATTCGACGAAATGCTACAGAGTGGTACAGCCCGCAGATCAGATAGCCCGTGGTCCTCGCCATTACATCTGGTCCGCAAGAAAACTGATGGCTGGCGTCCCTGTGGAGATTACAGATCTTTGAATGCCCGCACCATACCCGACAGATACCCCGTCAGGCATCTGCACGATTTCACCCACCAGCTGGCAGGTAGCACTATCTTCTCCACTATTGATTTAGTGAAGGCATATAATCAGATACCAGTAGCCGAATGTGACGTATCCAAAACAGCGATCTGCACACCATTTGGCCTTTACGAATTCCCGTACATGACCTTTGGCCTACGGAACGCAGCACAAACATTCCAAAGGTTCATGGACGAGGTACTGCGTGGATTGGACTTCTGTTTTGGATACATTGACGATATCTTGGTAGGTAGCAATAACAGTACGCAGCATATGCAACATCTAGAAATGCTATTCAAAAGACTAGCAGATTACGGCGTACTGATAAACACAAACAAGTGTGTATTTGGTAAAACAGAGATCAACTTTCTCGGATACAAAGTGTCAGCGGAAGGCATTCAGCCGCTGGAAAGTAAAGTCACTGCAATTCAGGACTATCCACCACCTAAGACTGTCAAGGATCTGAGACGATTCCTCGGGATGCTTAATTTTTATCGGCGATTAACACCGAGTGCCGCATCCATTCAAGCTCCACTCAACGAGTTACTCTCTGGTCCAAAGACTAAAGGTTCTCAGGAGATAAGTATGACTCCAGCACTCTTGGAGGCATTCAATCGCTGCAAGAAAAGTCTGTCAGAGGCCACAATACTGGTTCATCCTGATCCAAAAGCTGAATTAGCTTTATACACCGATGCTTCAAACACAGCAATCGGCGCAGTTCTTCAGCAACGACAGAATGGAGACTGGAAACCCCTGGCATTCTTTTCCAGGAAGCTAAGTCCTAGCCAGCAAAAGTACAGCCCCTATGACCGAGAGCTTCTGGCAATTTATGAGGCCATCAAACACTTCCGCTTCATGGTGGAGGCTAGACCGTTCACAGTCAGGACGGATCACAAGCCACTGACCTTTGCTTTTACTACGCATCGCCAAAACAGCACTCCGCGACAATTCCGTTACCTGGATTTTATTAGCCAGTTTACCACAGACATTAGATACGTCGCAGGAAAGGAAAACGTTGTCGCTGATGCCCTCTCTCGCGTATCTGAAATAGCAAAGTCCATAGACTACCGTTCCCTAGCCAATGAACAAGCTACGGACGGAGAGCTACTCAGTTTGCTACAGGACGGCAGCGCGCTCAAACTGGAAAAACGTAGAACCCACGAAGACTTGGAAGTATACTGTGACGTTTCTACTCCAACGCCTCGCCCATACGTCACCCCTTCGTTCCGAAAGCAAGTATTTGACGCACTTCACACTTTAAGTCATCCTGGAGCGAAGGCAACCGTCAAACTGGTAACCCAACGCTTCGTGTGGCCAGGCGTCAGACGTGACTGCCGACAATGGGCTAAGCAATGTGAGCAGTGTCAGCGCTCAAAAGTTTCGCGCCACACGTCAGCACCTCTATCGACGTTCGCATTACCATCTGGACGGTTCCAGCACATCCACCTGGACCTAATAGGACCCTTACCGTTATGTTCTGGATACAAATACTGCCTCACGATAGTCGACCGCTACACTCGTTGGCCTGAGGCGTATCCACTACAGAACATCAGCGCTGAGACCTGTGCCGCCGCACTCATCAATGGTTGGATCTCGCGATTCGGTTGCCCAGAACACATCACAACCGATCGTGGCAGACAATTTGTCTCGCACACCTTTAAAGAGCTGGCTACGCTAATCGGTTCATCTCACCACACCACAACGTCATACCATCCAGCAGCCAACGGTCTCGTGGAGAGGCTGCACCGCCAATTAAAGTCTGCCATCACTTGTCACGCTTCGAATTGGATTGAAACCCTGCCCTGGGTACTACTGGGAATCCGAAGCGCCTGGAAGGAAGACTTGCAAACAACAACGGCAGAATTAGTCTATGGCGAGCCACTCCGTTTGCCTGGACAATTCTTCACTTCACGGCCAAACGATGAGATGGACATGACGTGCATCACCCAAAGACTTCGCTCGCAAGTCAGCAAATTGACACCGCAACCAGCATCTAGGCACGGCAGTTCCAGAACGTTTTACGTCCCGAAAGACCTGCAAACTACCAGCCATGTTTTTGTTCGCGTGGGCCCAACAAAAAGAGCACTGGAGCCACCATATTCAGGCCCCTACAGAGTCTTGAAGCGCGACGCAAAGACATTCGACGTCGACATCAAAGGCGTAACACAACGCATTTCAATAGACCGCTTGAAGCCAGCATACATCGAAGGCGATACCACGCCATGTACCGGAGAACCGATGACCGATCAGAACCGAGCCACCGTAAAAAAAACAAGAAGTGGGCGTACGGTGAGATTCCCGGATTACTATCGCCTGTAGTAACAGTCTCAGCGGGGGAGTAGTGTGGCAAGTAGCTACTCGCCACAAAATGCATTCAAACGAAGCACGAACATCGTATGATCTATGACGTCACGTCGAGAGATAACGCCTATGCGCTTTAGCCCCGCCTACTTGGTAATGGCGCGTGCGCATCCTTTTGTCTCAAGAAGCCCGTCATCTGTCATTGGCCCGCACTACACAATAGGGTTGCATACTATTGGCTAATTAATTGTTTGTCCATTTAAATTCTTAAAATTATATTTACTGGTGTTTCGGATCTCGTACGCAATACACGCATCTCATAATTCGCTCTGCCTATTATTTATTACGCAACCCTACAGACTTAAACGTAACTGGTGAAACGTGGGAGTGTACTACACACCTCTGCATACCCCGTCGCAGATTACAGGCGTGATGTTACGTTTTTTAAGTATATTACATATAATACTTTCAATTGGACGTTGTTGATTAAGTCCTTTTTTACGGTTAAACGCAATCTAAAAGAATTAACAGTGCAATTAAAAGTAATCCGCTAAATTGACTTTAATTAAACTGGCAACATTTATTACTACTATATATAGGTAATACTCGTATTTAACAAGACAATTTTATTTTTATAACCTTATTTATCTGTAAATTTGTATATATTTTTGACCGTCAATCGCTTGCTTTTCTTCTCACCTTTAACATTTTCAATCATACAACACTACCTTTTTATATCTCTCTGTTATACACAGTCAAGGGATCACAAATAGTGGTTACACGGATCACTTATAGTTCCGTCGAGGTCGAATATCCCTTCGATTTCCTGCAAAAGGGTCGCAAACATCCAGATTTACTGTTAATTGTGTTCGAATGCAAATGTTCTTTGTTTTATTATTTACAAATTATTACGTTATGAACTAGACGTAACTTCTCGCCTGTAATCCCCGAAAGCCTGGCCAGAGGAGTGTGGTACACTACCACGTGTCACCATTTTAAGTCCCATTACGGATTAGCTGGTGAGCCTATTGATCATTACATTCTGAACAATTTTATATTTTTAAGGCTTTTAGTAACAAATCGGCACTAAATAACTAAACCTATACTTACAACCTTCTGACGAAGTTTTAGTTCTTAATTTAAACTCGTAGTAGACTGATCTGGTGGACCTTGGAAGTTATTCCAGTATACGCATAGTTCATTCACTCACTATTAAGTTTGTTGCTGAGACATTGAAACAAATATGAGTCAAGTTTATCAGCCATCTATCCACTATAAAGTTTAGCCGTTATTGTAAGATCTCTGGCAATTAATAGTATTTGAATTATATATCGCAACATCGTATCATTGTATACAATATGTACTTTCGTTGTAAACATATATACTAGCCGTTACGATATTTCTATAAGGTTATTACTGAAATATATTAGCAACTGTCTTAGGACTGTATATTATATGGCATTTGTGCTAAATACCCCTAAATCCAATCTTGGATTAAAAAAGCGGTACCAATTGTTGTTATTAAATAGTTGATTTAATTTACCCTGTCTTAGTCAATATCATATATCACCATCAAACTACCTGAGACCACTGAGTATCTGAGTGACTGAGTCCCTACTCCGGTGGTATTCTTTGCAATCCCCAACCCTCTCCGCAGTGTCAAGATCATGAGCAAAAATCCTCTCAATATCGGAGCATTGTTAACTCATATAATTCATTTATTAATGCTAACTAAAGACAACCTTGACTGACACCAGACGCAACATCAAATTATACGATATCTAATACGATCCAGAAGCCCCTAAAGGATGTCCATAGTGGTTATAAAGTAACCTTATTATTGCTTGCTCATTAAATTGGGATAAATATGCGTACGTAGATGCACAAAGTCGTATGATTGCAAATGTTTAGCCACACTTATTGTCTGTTCCCTGCTCTGGTCTGTAAGGTAATAATTAGTAAGTCTAATTACAGAACAGAAATACGGGTATGATTTCTAATTAGATAATTGATTAACAGAAGGATTTTTTTTTTTATAAACATTTTTTTTCTCTTTGTTCTTCTTTTATATAATATATTTTTATTATGTAACCTAAAAACTAAGAAGACTACTAAGATTTTTGAAACGTAAAATGAATGCAACAAAACTCAATTAAAAATAGTCTATATATCCATACAATTACCTAATGCTTGAATAATTTCAAAAGTATTACCTACCATCCTTGTAACTGATTTCAGCCATCTATCGCTTCATAAAGATGAATTACAAGCATATCATGGTTACTGAGGAAAAGAACTTTGATGCTTACCTCTTTAATAAAAAACACTAAAATAAAATTAGCTAATGCACTATCCACCATAGTACGGACAGCGCGCTCGGAGGCGCTCACGAGCTATCAACAAGTAGACGAATTCGCGTCGCTAATTGACAGCGGCAGGCGGCGCGCTCGAAGTGCCTAGATAAACGTAAGCCCATTATCTGTACCCGCCAACCGCTTTCGTGTTACTGATGTATTTTGTAACATTATAGCCAAAAGGATATACGGTCTGGCGCACTTACCTTGTCGTCGTACCTATCCAGACAGAGGCTATCTTTAGTTACGCTATAATTATATTGGATTAAATTCGTATTATCTCGTTGTAATCAATAATTAAAAGGTTAGAAATGTCGTTTATGATAGATTAAATTATATTGAAATCTTTTTGTTGTCATATTATAATGTTTAAAATTAATTTATGTGATTTTTCATCAAAATCAATCATGGATTTTTTTTTTGGTTTTCCATTCAAAGTTATTGATAACGTTAGTTGCACTTACATTGACTGTTTGATGGACAAACCAAAATAAAACATTTTAGCAGAAGTAGCAAGTTTGTAAATGGGTAATGTAATGTAGACACCATGGGATCTATGGGACGGGACCTACATATAACCAGTAAACACGACACAGGACAAAGACAAGTTGGTCTAAAGGTGAGTGTGCTAACTCTTAAACTACACCTTACCAATACGTAATATCGTCGTTAAACAAACCCCTCCCCCCCCTCACCCACCCACTCATTATTATCATGGTAAGTTTCGTTTTACCCTTTACAGTCATATATTCTTGGTAAGTCTTTAAATTTGATAACAATAAATCTATCGAGTCGCAGTTCGTTTAGATATTAATATCTGTGCTCACACATTGCTGCTAAACTCGTAAGTGTTTCCAAGAAAGTGTACCGAGATTAGTTATATTGTTAGAAAACAACCCAAGGATTCGGGCCCGAGGATTGTTTAAAGCAACTTGTGAATCTAAACACATTAAATTTGTTCTGTTCAACTCTGAACAACTGTCTTCATTGTAAGTACTTGGAAGCGAGTTCCGAAGTGTATCGCGGACAGCTGTTGAACTACCGTTATGTGAGTTAAGTTGTTTATTTATTGTTTGTATTCAGTATTTCAATTGCTTTTCAGTTTAACTATTCTGTTGAAACAACTTCTAAGTTTTTTAGTTTTTTTTTTTGCTACTGTCTGTTAGGTGTTTTTAGCTACTATTACTTACTAGTCATGAGAACCAACTTGTTAGTAACGTTAATTGCAAAGGAGAAGTTTAACAGTTAGATTTTCGCCCAGGTTAAATATCTCTGTGATGAGTACGAGTATTTCTTGTGTGTTGATGTAAAACCTATCCTTATATACACATGTGTTTCATCAAAAAAAACATATTTAAAATTAATATATATTTGTTTTAAATATATTATTGCCGCGGACAAATTACACATTGCTTTAACCAGTTATACTAATATAAGTATGCCACACGCATATTTTTTTTTAATATTCAAGCTTTTAAATAGTTTTCGCAAAATTCAATTAAAGAATTCTCATATATTATTTTCATTTACCTACTTGAAGATTTTGATTCAGCACTGGACCCCCCCAGCAACCACACGACTGAAATTTTTTTAGAACATCGATTTAGTAACAAAGCTTCATTTAAATCAAAATGTATGTCATTTTTCACAAAAAAACAAATTGTCACTCTAAACTGGTTTAGAGGTTATTTCATGAAAAGGAAAAATCCTTTTTATGAAATAAAAAATTATAACAGGAAAAAAACATTTCTTCGTATTTTAACAAAAAGATCAAGAACCTTTTCATCGCCATTACAATACTAAGTCATATTTTTAGAAAATGAAAAAACAGAATAATATATACTTCTGTTTGTATATCCAATAGAATAAACGTATCTTACGTATCTATTGAGAATCAAGACAAATCGTTCGTTTAATAAAGTAGTGGCTTCAATTCAAAGTCGTCTCTACATAGTATTGAAGAGCCGCAATAGCACCACGGACCTCTTAGTTTATATATGTTTATAGTAAGTTATAG
>DWMF01002127.1:0-10462 GCA_018244815.1 Parelbella polyzona | reverse complement strand
ATTCGGGGAACGTAAAACGACTGTGCGAGGTCAATAATGACAGTGGACCAGCAGTGGGTGGACGGATGTGGAAGACGAGCGGTGCGCGTGCGCGGGAAATCGCCCACTTCCGCCCGCTGCTGGCCACGTGGACCCGCGCGAAGCAATTATTTCATGTGACCTTTCTAGGAACTTTTCATACATTTCCATATCACAGACGTTGCTAACAGGTATATTTACCTTTAACATTTTTATATAATCCCGTTTCACATGCACCGCTAATACGTAAGCCCACTGATTACATGGCTATACCTTTCCATGTCACATATTATATTGCTGACAGTTATAGCTACTTATTGGTGTGTTTCGAATTAAAGAAATAGAATTACTCTTATTTAACTACGTTATACTTTAGTTCGATTATCCATGTTACATTTAATTTTTTCTTATAAACTATGAACGGTTTCACAAACTTTATTAGGTCGTATGTATTTATTCCCGTTCAAAATAACCGGTTAATTGTAACAATCGTTGAGTAAAACTGGAAACGGGCAAACTTTGTTGTATTAAAACTAAATTAGCTTTAAGGAGAATACGTGCTAAACTGCGATGCATACTTTTATGCCTGTTGAATGTTTAACATTCCTCGTATGAAAATATTATGAGCAGGAATGCATTTCGTATGAGCCTTTTAACCTCAGTGCGCTGTAAGAAAAACGAAATGAAAGTAGAATATCAGGGTATCAGCAGACAGCTAGTCGTTCAACGCATGCAAATTCTAAAGGCGACAGTCGCGCTTGTTGTAGTTCCATGAAAAAATATCGGTCATGTCTAGAAATAGCAAAAGAATTTACATAACAATGAAATCTTGTACGGACTTCTGCATAAATTGAGGGCCATTGTTAAGATTGAAAAGTCATCACTAAGTGAAACCCGCTGACGGTGAACCATAAAAAGAAAGTTAGCGATACTTCTTATGGAAACGACACAAATTGTTTGAAAAAAAAATTCTAACACATCTTGTTAGCACATGATGTCGGGCACTGCTCCGATGATTGTACTGACAATGTCTGGACTTGTAGTAATTTTGTAATTGCAAATAATGAAACTATCATACCATAATCCGGGAGCAATTCACATAATCCTATATACAGTTATAACATCAACATCCACACGTTTCAAAACGATCATAATTATCTAACAGAAAGTTAGGTAGAAATTATACCGACTAATTAATTATTGAAAATTATGAATGAATATTATAAATGCACATCTAATTGTATCTGTCTGGTAGTGACACATTGAACAAACGTCCACAGCGGGCCAACGCCGGCGTGGAGAGCGCGCGAGTCACGCCATCAAATTGGATTTTACCTCAGTTTGTCTTTAACAAAAACGACATTTTTGGGAGCGAACCCTTGCCCTAAAATTTCCCTACTCATTTGCACCCGCGCAATGAAATTTGCAATTATTATTTCTATACGTTTTAGTTTGTGTCGGTAGCTACAATTACGGCTTCTGATTTCTAGAGTCATTATATAAATACCGTTGGCACGATATTGCTAGTTATTTATTTAAAAGCGTCATAAAAATCTACAAAGAGTAAATTGCGACACTTTCACTGGATAATTGTCTGGTAAATGCTAACATTGTGTAAGGATCTACAATATAAATATGGCACAATACTGTTTATAAACTGATTTTTCACAAAATACCTTCTAGCATCATAACGACAGAAGATTGCTCGCTTTCGAGCATCAATGCATATTCCAAACATATTTGCCTCGACCTTGTATGTTTGCTTGTCCATTTGTGTGGTTTAATATCAGAAAGTATATATAATATTTCGAGACCCTTTTATCACGAGTAAGTTGTGTCTCAATAAAAATTTAAATATACAATTAATAAGCATTTAATGGTAACCAGCAAAAACGTAACATCGCGCCTGTAGTCCCCGAAGGGGTAGGACGTGGAGGTGTAGTGCACCCCCACATTTCACCCAGTTACGTTTAAGTCCCATGGAATAGGCGGTGAGCCTATTGCCATACACCGGGCACAATTCCAAACTCCGAGTCACTATTAGAAATTCTAAATAAGAAAAATCTAATACCTAGTACCCGACCCTGGATTTGAACCTAGGACCTCCCGATCGGTAGAAGCGCTTGCGACCAACGACGCAGTTTACGTCTTATGAGCAAAGCTACAATGATAATTAGATATGAATCATTCCAAAAAAACTATAGAGCACATTTCTTATGTCCTCTATTTCCATGGAAGAATGCCAATGAATGGATGTGCATTAAGTTGAAATTATTACTACAATTTGAGACGTTTCCTCGCATGCGGTGCTACAGCAGTTAAAAAACATTTTACAAATTATAGTTCATTCGTACTTCTTGAATAATTGTCAAAAAAGTCCGCGACAGCATAAAATATTTATTTATATTGAAACATTATCCGCATTACCGAAAATCTTCAAAAAAAACTATTTTTGTATAACAACTAACGTTACATAAATGCAAGAACGACCTCTTCGAAAGTTCTAGAATATGTTTTCCGTTCCACGAAAAAAGGCATCACACGGAAACATTAATAATATTTATGTAAATATTCATTAATAATACATAGGTGTCTCATAAATAATGTCGGTTTTCATCAGTTTTATAATTGAATATGAGATTGTTGAAGCGTATTAGAAACTAAACTGCGAACACACATAAGTAGGTACTTGACGTAAGTAATCCACTCCAAAACAGTATCGTGTGAGCTAAACCGGTTTGGTTGGACCTTACCAGGTTTTCAGATCACAATAATGAATATGTTGATTAAGTATTTTTTTGCCTTGACAACGTCCCACAAAATTTTCGCAACTCGCAATGAATATAGATAAATACGATTGCATTGTAGTCAGGTATCTGTTATTTTAACTACACAATTCACAATACGGGTACTGTTATCTTGTCATCGATTTAAAGTATACTGGTGATGACCAAAACGCTTCATCCACAATATGAAATGATATCATGCTGGATATGTGACGTGGTTTAAATCAAAAGCATCTCTGACGCAAAATTGACGCAAAAAAACATCTCTGACGCAAAATTTGTCCCAAATAGAGAACGCATTATCTGACGTGATTGTATTTGTGTCCACAGCAAGCAAGACAAAGGTAAATCCCAGTGCCGGCGTTACCTTGCAAAGGTAAATCCCAATCCCGGCGCTGTCACTGTATCGAACACTATGCGCCGACAATTTCTATGTCAAATCGGATCTACATTTTCCACATATAAGACCAAAAGGTAATAGAGAAGCATATTTAGTATGTGTCAAAAATATAAGAAAACCATTCTTGTTTTTTATTTTAATTTTCTCTAAAAAGAAAATATTTGACAGCCCTTTTATTTATCTATATCAGCCTTTATATTTATTTTAGAGAGTTTACACGTAGGTAGGTAATTACTGTAACATTTTTATAACTTCATCATCATCAGCCTATCTCAGTCCACTGCTGGATATAACCCTCCTTAAATCTACGAGGTATTCTGCCCATAATCCCCACTCTGAAAGTACGGATTGGAGATCTATGTAACTTCGGAAATCCATTAATAAAACCAGCACAAAAATAAGAAGAGTAAATTCCTAATTTGTTTGGCTATACGACTACCTAAGAGAAAACGGTATCATACACAGTAGACATGGCAAAACTGTCCAACACGCAAGCACTAATCATACTTGCTTAACTTACTTAATAAAGAAACTCGCGTTTGTTAATTATTATAGCGCTTTCTAAGGCAACATGTTAAGTCAAGTTAAGTGTTGAGCAAGCGAGTGCTACATTCGAAACGCAGCTCTGTGTGTCCTCAAGATGCATCCGCGACCCGGGGTCAGCGACCGGCCACCACTTTCGCCTCACGTACAGAACACCTAGCCTAGCCTGGCCTCGCTGAACTTTAAGTCTGCCGGTACAACTCATACCTACTCGTTTTATACATTTTATTAATGACTTGTTGAACCATCGAGAATATTTCATCAAATGTTCCAACATTCTGTATGCGATAACCATTTGCTTTTGAGTGGCAGATATAACGAGCAAAAGAGGAGAAGTAGGTAATAGAAGCTTGTAATCTCTATAACATGTCGAATTACCTCTTTATGTCTCAATTTTTTAAACAACGAATATCAACAATATTTTGAGTGAAGAGATGATATTTTTTAATAAAAAGAGTATCAGTTACACTAATATATCCAATTAGATAATAATACTTTTGCTAAAAACAGCCAATATGATGGATGTTTATTAAGTTACTTAGCTAGAACGCAGTGGAGCTTCCAGCGAGTGCCCTGACAGTAAGATGTCGACATCACCTGCGCAAGTCGCTTCGTACTCGACTTTTTGGGTCACCACGAGCATAGCTACAAGTGTCATCACATAATGATGGGATCGCGCAGTTTTGGAACCCACAACTTCGCCATCTTCATTAAGGAACTTACGTGTTTGGTTTTGTAAGACACCCATTGGTCAGGTTCCCTTCCAAGACAAACAGACAAACAAACATGTACATATTATGTCATAATCACAAGTGTTTTTGCGTACAGTTCTAAAAGAGTATTTATATATATCATGAGCACGTGTTTTTGTGAATGATTGTAACAGTATTCATATAAATATCCATTTATATGTTTAAATCTAATTAATCGGCCGTTAGTTTACCGTAACACAAGTTCTGTCTAGTTTGGGATCAGATGGCTGTTTAGATGTCACGAGATATTTAAGATAAAAATATATTTATTAATCGAAATCCACAATTTAATTTGTTCTATTGTTCTCTCGACAACTTCGCTAAATATGTCTTGGGATAATAAAAAATATAATAATATATAGGTATAAATAACGGTATACTATCAAAATGGACATCTAATCGAAGAAGGCCGTGCGCCAATTGCAGCCCAACACTCGATGTTAGAACCTTTACTTGCTGGCATTTGGAGATTGACCGAGATACCTTTTTAAAAGGAGCCGTTAAATGATGAACATAAACGGAGGGGCTTAGATTTGATTTGTAATTATATATGTATACACTTATATATTGTCAGCGGATATAATTTCAAAAAGTGATTTTTAAATCTACAATTTTCAAAAATAGGTACTTATTTCATTATCTATCTCTATCAACCATTGTTTATTAGAAGTACTTTAAAAAAGCCAAAGTTAAAATACATTGTGTGGAGACCAAGGCTCACCTGTCTTGACCAAGTAAGTCAAATAGGATTTATATTGCCTGGAGGAGTTAGAGGTCTCCGAAATCTAATTGCATATATAAAGAGAATAATAAAAGTGAAAGAAGCACGGAAACCCTATGAAAAGAAATATTTAACACTTGGTGCTCTTCGCTTACTTCGTAAGGAACCGGGCTTTTCGATATAATAATGATTAACACGCCATTATAATTCTCACGTACGTACCTACTTGAGTCAACAAACGCAAGCTGGCGCTATCTCCCAGGTGGCGCGTTATCACTGAATGAACTATGAATCATATATAACTATTGTTGTCTCAATGAAGCAACGATATAGAATAGCCTTCCGTTTATTTCCTAACAGTTCTTACAACGATTCATGGTAAAGGGTCTCTTAGCATCTTTGCGTGCGTTCTTTGCGTAACATTTGTGAAGAGACCCAAGGTGAGCCGCTCCGCGCTTTGCGGTCGGGCTGTGGAGCCGCGCTCACATATCGCCAACACATCACCGCGTACCCAAAATATATGCATTGGTGGAACAAGACGTGACACAGCTAATGATTACGTCACTGCACGAACAGACGATCAACCATTTTGACAATACTCCAAAGAAAGACCGTCATAGAGCTATAATATATGTATTTCATAGCAAAACATATAATGATATATTTTCTATAAAAACGTTAAATTGACCGCATATGTAGCAATAATATGTATTTGGTTGCCAAAATATGTGAACATAGCAACACTTACTATTGCACAGTGACCGCAATAATATACATAATCAGCGACTTTCTATGTGTATATTAATAGATATATATTTATCGCAACTCCGAGTGTAACAATCTTAATAATTCAGCTAGAATTTTATGTCGTTGTGGGGATGAGACACGTTTCACGTCGAGTCATCGCTCATACAATGTCTTTCAGTGTTTATTTTTCTGTTATAATAATATAATATTTCCATACATATAACAAATATTACAAAGACTTGTGAAGGCTGCCCATCCTCATTTGATCAGCATGGCGGGGTAATTAAAAATGTATTACCATATTAATATGAATAAAATGACAGTTAAGAATTTAATAAAAATTGAACGCTGACAATAACCAAATATGATGGACTAATTTAAATTGTAAAACCTTTGTATACCCGTATTTGCTGCAGTAAAATAGTTGTTTTATTTGTATACAGTTGCATGGCGTTAACCCTTTCATGCCAAAAGACCTCCGACAAACAGTGAAACTATAAAGGGTTTAAAAACCTCACTTCTCTGTTTTATATACACTATACTATTATACTAATGAATACTTTGTCTAACATGCAACACGTCAACCAACGTGAGATACCTCTTGAATTCTAATTAGTAGTTGGTCTCAAATGCCGAAGGTCAATACTCTCGAAAATAAACATTATAAATGACGCACGCGCATAAATCGTTTGGAAAATTTGTTTATTACTCACTGGAATAAGAAACCTTCCATTAAAAAATAAGAATGTATATTAGGATAAGCAAATAGGATTTTGTTAGTATGGAATCGTTAATAGATACGTACATTAATTTAGAATCTGTGACTTTTTGGATGACAGCTGTAAATACAATTACAGGTTGTCTTTCTAGCGGTTAAAGATTACGATATTGAATGTATTTACTTTTGATTCCTTAATGGGTTTAATGGAAACATTTAAAAAATATATGTTGAAGTAAATAAACAAAAAGTAAAAGTATTTAAATTAAACATGAGTGAGTCATCCCGTCGATTAATTACAGGTAGCGATTCATTAGCAAGAATTAAAACTGTATAAATATTCGGAACACGAACAACGATCGTGAGTGAAGTATGCAGTCAGTTCGGCGATGGTCGCTTTTCAAAATTAACATATCTAAATAAACACGCAGTTGTGTCTACAATACTTGTTGTATTCAAATCTACCAGACTCGCCACTATTGTTATCACGTAAATCGACGACAATGTCGATTTTTTGTGTACAAAAATCGATTGTTAGTAAATACGATATTGCAAGGTCATCGAGCTGTGGCGACGTCTCTAAAAGGAACATCAGTCGCTGTCCTACCAGGTGGTCTGGCTGCCTTAGGTGAACAGCTGGATGCAACTGAATTTAACAGACCTAAGAGTGGTGTATGTCCAGCAGTGGACTTATAAACGTACCGGTTATGGATAAATGGACGATATAATTTCTAAAAATTTCGTTCTCTTGCCAATTTACATGTCTTTTAAAATGTAGAATTAAAAAATTCAATTAAAATATTGGGAACACTCATTGTTAAATAAATGTATATCTAGACAACATTTAATATATAGGTATTAAAGTGATCTAATTCTAACTGATACTAAACTGTTAAATCACGTTCAAACTACGAATATTCCAGACATTTATCCCCGAATATCTACAGTATCTTATAGTGTTCAGATAAAAAAAATATTTAAAAAGACATAAGTTTCATTACAAATGGTCCATTGTGAAGTTGGACTGCCGGTTGACATTAGATAATAGATAATACGCATTTTCTTTGCTTTTTCCAAGTTAATTAGTCATAGCCGTCACAAAAAAGTTTCTTTCGCTTTCAAATCAATTATGTCACCCGAGCGGTTACTCGATTTATACCTCAGGCATGAATTTTAGGAACGTAACAACTAACACGCGTTTTAGAAACAGATTAAAAACGAAAAACAAGAATAGAGTGCGCTCGGATACGTGCTGCTCCATCCAGGAAACCACAGACAATATATTCGGCGAGACAGAAAACAAAAGGTACGTCATATTTATAAGAATTTCAATTAACAGAATTATGAATAGGTACCATAAAAACATTTTTCAGTCGCGAGTATTGTTTTTCAATAGATAACAAATCAAGTTTTTATAAGTGTTAATTGAAATGTTGGCCAAACAGTTAGTAACTATGACTGCAGCGCCAGAAACGAAAAACTGCAGGAAAATAACGAATCAGAACAATAATAATATTACCATAGCTTTTGTCTAATTTATAATCAGAATACCATGTGCATGATTCTCTGAGATATTTATTTATTTACTATTTTTATTGTAGCTCTAATTTCTATAGACAGACTGCCTCGTTAGTAGGGCGCTAGCAAGCGCAACTGCCGATCGGGAAGTACTGGGTTCAAATCCCGGGTCGGGTGCTATTGAATTTTTCTAATTTAGAATTTCTAGTAGTGACTCGGAGTTGAAATTGTGCCCCGTGTATGGCAATAGGTTCACCACCTATTCCATGGGACTTAAACGTAACAGGTGAAACGTGGAAATGTACTACACTCCTCTGTCTACCCCTTCGAGGATTACAGGCGTGATGTTACGTTTGTAGCTCTAAATTTCCTTATATTGTTTCCATACTTTGTCAGCGTATTTTTTTGAGGTACACATTTAACATAATAAAAGAATAGGTATCGTTACATTAACAAACGTAACGTGACAAATGACAAACAAACACGGCAAACAGACTATTTGTCATGAAAGCGACTAAAAGACGTCCATAAGTACCTACAATATACAATTTAATGCGGTTTCTCACAATATTAAAACCATCAAGATCCTATCATGTTGAGCTTTCCCACACGATACAATCACGACACATACAATTCCACAACCGAGATGTCCACACGAGAACAGCACACATTGATACATTACCGTTAAATGTAGCGATATTATCTCTCAATATTGGCAACGTCCTGAGGAGCATACCTGTACTGTACTGTGTGTAGGACAAAGTAAGCCTACATACGGCTACATTAGCATTAAACGCGATTATCTTTTATTGAATCGCGAAGACCTTATAAACGTATGTACATAATATGTGTTATAGGTATGTATTGCAATTCGAGTATCATTTTATTTGTCGTTTATCAGCAGCCAGTTTTAAAATTCAATCAATATAAACTACAAAATTTTAAGTGACATCTGACTCGGTAAATGATCACGTACACAAAATAGTGGCGGTCACAAAAAATCATTTAAAAAACCCAAACGTCACTTGTGATCAGAATGAACGCAAAACGTAAAATTAAAAGACAGTACTTACGGCCAATAGACCATCGTTTCCATACGCCCTGCCTTCTAACGCCAGCTCCTTGTCGAGCATGGCATCCAGCTGTTCCAACTGGTGGCATGACGCGCGGGCCGCCACCCAGCTGGAAGCGAGAATGAACGCGCCGAGGATGAAGGAAGCTGCGACCACGGTTAGAGCAGCGATCCTTG
Organism: Parelbella polyzona; assembly: GCA_018244815.1. NCBI lineage: Eukaryota > Metazoa > Arthropoda > Insecta > Lepidoptera > Hesperiidae > Parelbella > Parelbella polyzona. Next base: position 1,010 of record DWMF01002127.1, on the reverse strand, counting down.
CGATCTGCACCGACGACGACACCCTTTGCCTGTACGCCTGTAAAAATAATATAATGTCAATAATGTGTAATTACAAAAGTTTTTTTTAACTTTTCAAAGTTTTTACCATTAATTCTCCTAATAAATCGTAATGGTTGGTTAATGTTTAAAAACTATTTTTGTGTATAAGTATACGAAACTAATACATAAACTTGTCGATTAATTTCAATGTAATTATGTGTACATAAAACTCAAAGTTTTATACACAGTTTATAGATTGAGTATTTATCGCAATTGCATTAATAATTATCGTATTAATGAACGAAAAGTATTACATTCTGTAAAACTAAAAGTCCTCGTGCAGTCGATTGCAAAACTTTCCCACCGCACAAAGCCTTCGTTCGGAACAAAACTGGAGATAAAATTATGCACCGCGAAAATGACAGCAAATGATCTCCACGAACGCACACGATAATAATTAGTTTATATGAATCACCACGAATTAGAATATCATCGGATATAATTTCAGCTGAAAGTCATAAATATATAAGGCAATGCAAATCCGTTATAAGCATAATTGCATTGCATCCATCTGCAATTTTGTCGTCCGTACCTACCTTAGAACATTAGTCTTGTTAGAACATGTAATGTTATCGTAGATCTCAAACAGCCGCAGACGGATCTAATTTATCAATGTTGCCAGCTCACCGCGACAGTAAAATTTATAAATAGTGTCATAAAATTAAATAAGAATAAACTAGTATAAATTGTGAAATAAGATTAAAGTTGTAATCTTAAATATACATATATTTGTTTGCTGTCTGTAAGTGTCACAGTGTATTTAAGGAAATCAAGTTTTGCTATTTTCTATTTGCAGAGGAGTCTGGATCTGTGCCTGGTGTTTGCCAATAGGCTCAATACCTATTTCATGGGACGTAAACGTAACTGGTGAAACGTGGGGATGTACTACACTCCTCTGCTTACCTCTTCGGGGATTACAGGCGTGATGTTACGTTTTTTTTTCTATTTCT
>DWMF01002126.1:0-10462 GCA_018244815.1 Parelbella polyzona | reverse complement strand
ACTGTAAACACACGGTTTATTAATATTTATAATGCCTTCTACATACGAGTGTACGCCGACGCTTACTAAGATAATACTCCTATGATAATAGTATAATAATTGTTAATAATATCGTAAGCTAAGGTCAGACTAATTGTTTGTGTTGTCTAACCTTTTATCATAATAAATTTATAATATAATTATGTTTTTTGGTTAATAAAAAATTATACACAAACTGGCCCATTCATTCTATAGTTACTGTCCAACTGCTAAGTTATGAGTTGTTTGATTAACATCTAAATTAATTTATATATGATGAGCCCGAGTACTAGTTTTATATGTGAGTGAAAAATGATGTACATAATATATATACATAAGTATGAGTTTAGAATTTTGTATCTAAATTTGATCAAGATGATGTCTCTCTCTACATGTTTAATATTCTTAAAATATTTTTTGAAAAAACTAATGAATTTTGTCTATCTATTCGTAAATATAGGTATGTGCCTAAACTTATAACATTGTTCATCAGAATTTTTGTCCAAAAGTACGTTTTGTTTCCAAAAAATTAAAAATTAGATGAACCCATTCAAACAATGCACTTATTCTGTCCAGTTTGCGTTTCAATTGAAAAAAATCCCGAAAACAGGATAATAGGTACACGATATTTTTTATCCGCGACTTTGATACGTACCTTATAATCTTTGACACAAAGCAAAAGGATACTTACCAATAAGTCGTGTGGCTTCCATTATTAAATTATGATACAAATATATTTTCAGTTTCAAATAATTCAATAATTATGTACGGTCCAAGTTCATTATAAAATTAATTGAAGTTATTTATGTTCATGGAAATTGCACGTAGAAATGTTTTTGAATCATGGCGATAGTGTTCCTAACGCAGTATCCACAATCCTACTATACCTATATATAAATGTAGCTCTTAATGGTCTTGATGAGGAGATACCTATGTCAGTAGGTATTGAAATTTACATTGTGTCTAGCAAAATGTTATTTTGTAATACACGGACGTTTAATAATTGAGAATATTTTATAAACAGTTCATACCTTCGAAAGTGTCGGAGTTCACAACTTTTATCGTTTCAAAGTTGTAAATTGTTTTCTTTGTTTGTGAATTGCTTCCGCCTAGTTTTTACTTTTTTATATTTTGCTTTGTGTGATCATGATCGATCGTGCCAAGATATATTGCGACATCTAGTTTTGATAAAGTTGGAACCATTAGAAGAGGGTCATGCTACGTAATCGCTGTTCTATAACTGATCGCCGGAAACTAGTTGGATAGTGCGAGAAGAACGATCCAATTTAAGACTTCGTGAAATGGGGTTGCGTACCCCGTTTAACCGATATCGCTTATGAAGCAATTTTACTAAAAAAATCCCATAAATTTTATTTTATTTAGACTAACAGTAACTAGGAGAACCGGAGAACTTTACTTTTCTCTAATAATATGCTTGATACAATATTAAGCTTCAATGTCATTTTATAAGACAACTCATCTAATGACTGCAGTTTTAGCAGGAGCATTAACGTCTGGAATCTCATCTCAGACCTCAAGTAAAGACACGCAATGTATTTAAGGTACCAATACCAATGCCTAGTGTGTCTATTTACCGTTCTACAGTTTCATCACTTCGGTAGTACTGCGCGTGTTAGGGGTTGATGCGCACTATCGTGCGAGACGTCATTTTTATCAATACAGCTAAAGAACAAGCATGGTAACAATTAATAATTGACCTGTTGAGCACCAACTTTCCCTTGCTGCTGCATCTCTTTGTACTTCAAAAAGACAAGTGCTAACATTGTATTTATCATGGTTCAAATGTGAAGAGGATGAGTATTCGGTAACGCATAATTATCTTTTTTTACCATCAGCATTTCCGTAATTATCTTCAGTACTAGGTACTTCAGTCTCTTGTGTGTCGAAGATAGTCGGACTGTAAGGAGGTACTGGTCATTTAATGACTTTTATAAAAATATTGTAAGCCTTTTCGGGTCTTTTCATAAAAAGACGGGCCCTTTCATAAAAGTATTGGACGCCTTTTTGAACGATAACAAATAAAAGATAACAGCGGGGCGGCACTCTTAACACGTTCTCTTGAAGGCACTGAAACGCTCTTGTAAAGTCATTCATCTAATGACTGACCGGAGCCGGTTGAAAGCATTGTACGTACATATATGTACATATTTTAACTATCAAAAACTTTGTTTTACTATTGAGACTCTAGAACGAAAAATACACGTGTTCATACAACGAGTGGGCAGTTCGTCCAAACGATCCCTCGGGAGGCGTTTCAAAAATCTCGTTTAGAAGAAAGATTGTTTGTAATTTGTTTAATTGCGATGCCCGAATCTTTTATAGCCGAAGTTTATACAAAATATGCTGCGTTATCTGTTTTTTTTTCTCTTTTTTTGTTTCCTAAATACCATTTATATTTAAGCGACAATTATAACATTTTTAATTCTCCTTTTTAATCTTATTCCGCGTCTACAACGCAGGAGTTTTATTTAATTCTGCCTATTCTTGTTGGAGAATGAGATATTTAGTTTCTTTTATGAAATATCTTTACGTGTTTTAATACTGTTTTTCTTGCTCACTAAATTGTTGTTTTTAATCACGTAATACTTTATCGTGGTTCTATTTTGGTTAGGACGTACGTCATTATTCTTATATTTACAGGTATTGGTTATAACGATGACTTTTTAGGAAATATTCAGTAATCTAGTTAAATAATGTGGGCATGCGACTACTTCGAGTATTTTAGCGCAGAAAATTATCTACCAAAAGTACAACTGGTCTGGTTACCTAAAATTAATGGAAGCTTTAGGTTAGGCTCTAGTCCACCCTAAAAGGTACATGTAAAAGATTTCGTGGCGAAATAAATTATATTTTTTCTTTCTTTCATTAGTTTATTTTAACTTCGTTTTGAAATATCGTCCACGGTAGTGATTATTCTCGTTGTTATTTTCCAACACTGTGAACGCCTTGTGTGTGTGAGTACGGGTTCTGAATTTCTAATCACTAACTTGTTATATGTGAATTTTTTTGTAAATGTGGAATATTATTATTATTATTTAAATTATTAATAATAATACATACAGCATTATCATCCCCTTCATCATTAGTGTTCTAAGTCTTCAACTGAAATGTGGTATTTCGCATATTCTTGAAAACTTCGATTTTTATTTGACATTAACCGACCTTAATTATTTTTAGTGGTTAGACCCATCTGAGTTCTAAATGAATCTGTAAATTGACGAAAGCCTAGCAATAGCTCCTACGCGAACTGCCTGGCGCCGTCGGGCACCAACGACCCATAGCTTTCCAATTACAGTGCAGCTGATAGAAACCACGCTCGAGCACCCTGAACGGACGGCCATACTTTTAATTTAGACGTTTCAGCGAAATAAATTCTGGTCGGAATTGACTAATGCGAACGCATTTGACGGTTAAATTTAAATATTTCATAGTGTTACGAGAATTACTGCTGTAGGTAAAATATTATGAAAAAAATAATCAAAAAGGGAAAGTTAGGGGCATAGTAAATGCTAATCTTCTTATTTTTAATAGCATTAACATATTTGTACAAAAAACTTACTGTAAGGTTACATAATAGAACAAAATATGTACAATGAAGGGTTAAACCCTGTAAGGCCCTACCTCTTTCGTGCCGACTAACTCGGTCTGTTAAAAGTAATATTGAGCTGGGGACAGAGCGATCGTAGCAATATGTGCAAAAAATCAAATGATAACCTGCGTAAATGTATGTGGACTCGTATGTGGACGCGCACCGCTGTGAAGAGAAATGTACACTTGTCATTTACTTATTTTCATAATAAAATATATCTATTTTGAATATTTTTTGGAAATCTACATAAGAGAAATTTGATACCGTGAACATCAAATTTTTTGATTCTCAAAAAATTATAAAGCTATTTGATCCCTTCCTGAATTACGTGTGTTTCAAACAATCAACCCGTTATAAATCCCTCAAAAATTCAATTATATCATACCTTGGGAGTTTATAAATTACAATATTTTGCCGGCCACATGAAACTGCTTCACCTAAGGTTATAAGCGATGTACGATTATCCCGCTTAAATGATAATGCCATGAAGCTATTAAATGTAAAGGTAAAACTAAATAACACTAGTAATATAATACCTATATTGATATAACTAACATAATTTCATGTGAACTCGAAGTAAGGTAAGCCAGTATTAATTCTAACGAGATTTATCAACTATGTATTATATGTCTTAAAATGACGGTATCATGGTAATAAAGCCTACATACATCACGGAATTATTGATAAGAAATATTAACATGCGAAAATTACATATAACCATTAAATATGATTGCCATTCTCATTAAAATGTTTCACGCGACCAAAGGGTTAACGATCCAAGGATAACTCGAATAGTAAACATTTTAGGCTCTGCAAGGATTTGAACCGCATTTCCGGTTTCTTACTTACATAACTTGGTTGGCCGTGGGTTCCGTAATTAATGAACCGAAGCCGCAAGTTGTGGGTTCGCCTTCGACAGATAAGTGTGTCATAATCATTAGTGTCATTTCTGTGTTTTTACCCAATATTTTTAATGTTTTAATATTATTTAGAAATTATAGATGTAATTAAACAGCTGTCTGTTTATCGGCTATCTAGCTATCCAGTTCAGCTATTTAGTTCAAATTCTGCCAAATTTAAGATTAATTGGTAAACATAAGATTAAATATCTGCGTGTGTTGAAGAAGTCATTTTACTATTATTTTGAATAATGGGTGCTCAAAAAACTACTTGGCCACCACAATATAAATCTACGCACATGACATAAATCGCATCATCGTCAGTCTATCTTAGTACAGTGCTGGACATAGGCCTTCTCTAATAAGGCCTATGTCTAACATAAATTTGCAGCATTGAATATTTTAAAAATTACATTGTTAAGAACCGTCTGGACAAATTTAACGTGGACCTTTCTAAAAATGTGGGTCATGATAATTGAATACTGATTTAAAGTCGTGGTCATTACGACAGTAACCTAAAATACATATCAAAATGTGGTTCCTTTGGCGTAATTAAAAGCGAATGAGATTTTTGATTTAATCATTCGTGTGTTGACGTCATCGCGGCTGATTACCTTTGCGGGATGAACTGCTGAAGCTCTGAAAGGTTTTCAATCGTTTTGTGTGCTCGAGACATAATGAATACAAATATTAAAACCTTGCGGTTCGGAAAATAATTGCAAATTATTTGTTAAAATAAAAGTTAACATTTATCAGTATACAAATTGTTACTTTTATTTAAAATATTGTTTCTGTTATAATTTATAAGACCATTTCTATGAAGAAAAAAATTGTGTCATATCAAAGTTTGTTCCGTTTTAAATATTGGTAGAATACTGTAAGAAACGTAGTCAGCTTAAACGTATTTAGCTTTTTTGGTAATTATAGCCAAACTGACAATGTTCTCGCTCTATACTTCCGGCTTAATATGAGTCAGTAGGGGTAAACAGCGTCACCGCTGGACACTCGAGTTTTAATGATTGAATTGCGGGAACGTGCGAGACAACATTTTGATTATGAATCCTACAAGGCATTTTCAGTTCATTTCACAGATGAATTGGTATCTATTATAGATTTTCCTGCAGAGGCTTCAGTATAAAATATTACATGTTAAATATTCTTACGCTTTCAGATTCATAATTTTTTAACATGATCCGAATAACGATCATTTTATACGTAGATATAGAATTAATACTGGTAACACGTGAATATTTATCTCGGGTAAGAAATGATCCCACAACCGATTAATTATCAGGCTCTTGAAAAATGAGGTATTCATTTTGTAAATAGCAACATTCCTATATCACACATGTTAGTTATACGCAGCTTTACAAATAAATTCGTAGTATGGACGCAGCATTATAAAATCCTTACGGCTTCCGGTGGTAATATAAAAAACCTTTAATGAAAAGTTAGGAAAGCGGCTCAAGTTTAATTCGGCAGTAAGCCATAATCTCCCCGGTTTCTGCTGGTAACGAATGTTTTAGAAGATTAATTATTATCTGTCAATTAGTAATCGTTCAAACAATATTGAGTCTCAAAGTTCTCTAACCATTAATAGTTCTGTAAAGTAGTTATTACAGTATTATGGAAAATAAAACTTATTATCTTGCTTAGGCATTATATTGAAATGTAATAGGAATTTATGTAGCGGAGATTTTATATATAATCTTCAACTATATATATGGAATATAGTGTAAATATATATTAATTAAACTTTATTGTAGACATATCAGGCAAGTGCTGACAATGTGACATCAGTGAGCTCATCAGTAAGATATTTTTCAATCTCGTGAAAACTTGTTTCGTCGGCGTGACTCATTATATGTATATGATTATGTACATATAACTAGTGTTCGTACATGTAACTAACGGAGTCAGTAAATGCCGATTGAGTTCATATGTCTTAGGGAAGCTTTTTATTCGTATAGGACTCAAGCGACAAGGGAGACTGAAAAATAGCGCTGCATGGGACTATAGCCTCGCGTCAGCAAAAGATGAGTCTTGCCCTATTGCCCGTGTTCAGTTTGTAAATTGTAATTTGTAGTAAATTATTGGCTTATTGTTTTTTTCTACGTGGCAATAAATATTATTATTATTATAAAACATTACAATAAAGCGTACGGTATATTGCCAAGCAGGGGTTAGTTGTGAGGCGAATACTGGAGCTAGGTATTTTCATAACTAATGTCATGAAATTAATCAAATAAAATTTAAAATGGAGAAGTAAAAGAAATAAAAAAAAAACGTTTAAAAATACAAGTCGTGTGACTTTACGTAGTGTCTACTTAGTTGAGGTAACATTTTAATGCAATAGTAAATAGAAACTTAATGAACATGAAAATATAATATTAAAATGAAGTTAATTTCATGAGTTTCAATTGGTATTTAGTCACCAAAATTATTCAGTTTTTAGTACAATTTACGAACTGTCCATTAACGTCTGCCAATAAAGAACCTGCTGCTGTAAAAAATATATAAAAATGAATACAATGTTATCAAATATACATGCAAAACACTACAATGGTAGTAGGCCACGCTTGTTGTAAGATTCTGGCGCCGCGCCAAACATTGGTTCGGTGCCGAGTTGAACGAATAATTCCAAAAAATTTCATTGTGATTTTTTACTATTATTGTGGAAGTACCTGCGTTTATTTTCAGTCGACCTTTCAACTTAATGCGATGGTTAATATTGTTTGAAGTACGTTTGGAAGTCTACTATTTGTTCTGCCGTCGAGCAGAGGTTCATTGTTCGAATTCTTGTGTTGTTAAACATTCCATTACTGATCAGAGCTGGCTGCTTGACTAATATAAAGAAAGAAGCGCACAGCCTTGACGTGGTAGCGAATGGTAAATGATCTGCTCGGTTAATCTACGCCCGGCGCGGTCAAGGCCGTACCGTTGGTGGCAAATTCTAAATAACATTTCAGTATTTAAGAGTAGGATAAATGGTCACGATTACTACACCACTAAGTTTCAGTAATCTGTCACTCGTAATGTCTGAGATATAAAATTTCTAAAAGCATTTCGCTCTGTGAAAAATGACAAAATATCATGCATGTATGGCCCTGAAGGGATAGGCATAGGAGTATGGTATATTTACATAATTAATCTATTATTTTATACGTCCCACTATGGAATAGCGGGTGAGCCTATTGCTATACCCTCGGCATAAATCCAGACTCGGTGCTACTACAAGTTAGAAAACTCTAATATTAGCCGAACCAGGAATATAAACCAATAGACCTCTTGATTAACAGTCGAGACCAACGAGACAGTCAATAAGTCTATAAGAATCTGAAGACATTTTTACCTGTAAGTTTGAATATTCATTGATCAACGAGGTACATGTAGGACTTTCTGTCCAAAGCAGAAACGCGTTGTTACGGTCATGTAAGAAACTACTTCATTAAATATACTATGTGATAAATGATTTTTCCAGCCCATAACAGTACCACCTACATCTCCAGCTGACCGTTATAAACGGGCATCCTTAACTTTGAAAAGAGCTCCGATTTTAAGAGTGGCTTATCAAACGGCCCAATGATAAGCATGCAGTTAATACAGTCACTATTTAAAAAACTCGTTTGTCAAATGTAAATATGGCAAGCATTGAAGTCAAGGTCATTGGCAATCGATAACCAACAGTCGATAGTTCTGCAGCACAAATTGTACACGCGCCCGCCCACGCAACTTTACAATGACTTCTAGACTTAGCGCATATGAACGTATGTCTATCTATGCAGTATATCCCGGGTATATTGCAACGATTTATGTTGATCTCTTTTTTGAATCGTCGACTTTGACCATTTGTGCAAGTGATTTCATATAAAGACAATGTCGTGAAAACTGAAGCCCCATTGTCGGGCTATGGGGACTATGAGACATTCTGATGAATATATCGTTTGTTACCAGGTCCACGGGTTTCCGATTTACTTACCGAACTTGTGTCTAAATTATAGCCTGATTAGTTCCAGATTCACCCAGGGTTGTGTTCCATGAGATCCCGCCGATCGCGAGCTTACCCGCCCCGACCTTAACTGAATCAAATACATATATAGATAGTCATGAATCGTTAAATAAAGAAAAGGCTTCTGAATGGGACGGTATAAATACTTAAAAGTGACTGTAGACTTTTATGAGAATAAATTGTTTAAACACAACATAACAGATTTACAAAAATAAGAAACTAAATAGTTAAGTATTATTTATATGTAGTTTCTATTATACACTGTTATCGTAACCAGATTGCGTTCTATCGTAGCATGTTATGTCATTATTTACAATCTTTTTAATAACAGTAACTGGCATACAATGAAATAATATTAAGGCCCCAATTACTCATAATTTACAGGTCATTAAATAATTGATAAGAGAACCTGATATGAGCTAGTGGAAGGAAGTAATACATTTTAGTAGCAACACGCTGTTTGTCATTTTGACCTCAGGCATTTATGGTCAAAATGTTAGGTTTGTTATAAAAAAATATATGTAATGTTAAATACGCACAGTAATAAATTAATCAACGAATGATCGGACAACTGAATAAACGAGCGAATGAGCACATGAACGTGCGACCAGCTAGATGTATGTGTAAATGTAAAAAAATATTATTGTTCTATTGTCTGTGCCATTTAGACAATCACTAGTTTTAACAGAAAAGTTGACGAAACTCAATTTATACCATTAATGCTATCATTCATTCAAGTCACCAACGAGTGATATTACGAATTAAACACCAAATTGACAAGGTTTTTCACTTTTGAACACATTCGATCGAGAAAGGTGACGTTGGACGTTTCTGCCATGGAAGAGATTTTGTTTCTAGTTCGAACATTATTTTCTTAAGGAGTTTAACTATCAAAACCGAAAATCAGTCAGAAAAAAATCTTAGAAGCCCTCAATCTTGCCAAGGCTGATCTCGTTCATTGTAAATTAACCCGCACGTGGTTCGTTCGTTCGTTCATTGCCTATCAAATATTGCATGTTGTTTTTTTTATCAGAAGATGAGAATGTACCTACATATAAACGAATTTAAGTATCAACTCTGCTAATTGTTTCGTTATAAGACTGGTGGCGAATCGCTAGAAAATGGGTAGGAATAGTGAACAACCAAGAACGTTTCTTTTTATATTTCCAAGTAGTTGCAATAGCGACTGCCGATCGGGAGGTCTTGGGTTTAAAATCCCGAGTCGGCTTCCATTGTATTTTTCTAATTTAAAATTTCTAGTAGTGACCCGGAGTCTGGATCTGTGCCTGGTGTATGACAATAGGCTCACCACCAATTCCATGGAACATAAACGTAACTAATGAAACGTGGAAGTGTATCACACTCCTTTGCCTACCGCTTCGGGGATTATAGGAATGATGTTATGTTTTTTTTATTTAACAAACATCAGGCCCGTATGACAGACTATAACCTTAACCTTTCAGATTGTGAATGCAACGATAAAAGAGTCGATGATAAAAGAACAATAGCATTCAAAAATATAAAGAGAAATAGACAGGATTAAACAAAAATGTTCATTGTAACTACATGATACAATTATTTAAAAAAATTAAAGTACTAACTCAGGCACTCATGCAACTGTTGTAACACAGCTCTATTGAGGAGTAACTAATATCGAAATAGAAATGTAAGTCAATAACTTATACGTATCGATTATATTGTCATATCAATGTCAGCTCACCGCGCTTTACTGTGTGCGGTCACGAATGTATGCCAGTGGTATTGAAGTATTTATTAATACAAGACACCAGTTTTTTTCCTTTTATCTACATGTTGATGTAGCCGTCATGGAGATAGGGCATGCCGTAACTGGCTTATTTTTCTGTTCTCTGACGAGTGAATGGTTTTTTAATTATTTTAGGTACCCACAATAATAAGAAAGGAATA
>DWMF01002125.1:0-10462 GCA_018244815.1 Parelbella polyzona | reverse complement strand
TTTTATGATGCGTTAAAAATGCCACTATTATCTGAAATCTCGAATAGCAATCGATTGAACTGTAAACTTTAATCAATAAGAAACGAATAATGCCAATTTTGGCGTATTATGTCTAGCATAATAAAAACATCATGTCTCAAATGACATTATCTATAACTCATCCATAGTGAATTAACAGTTTTTACTAGTTACCTCAACAAATGAACGCATATAGGTAACTAGTTAAGTTACTGTATCAAGTTTCGTTGACCACCAAACTTTAAACTGTCGAGGGTCTTTTAAACTCGGATTTTAGATTAAAAATTAGGGTTGATCCCTAACTGTAACACTGTATTGTAATGCGTCACAATAGCGTAAGCCCCCAATTACAAGGGCTGTTCGAGTGATGGTGAAAAATGCAAGAATTTGAAATTGCAACACTCGATGCACCGTTACGTTGTAATTCATATAGTAATTCGGTACTTAATGTGTAATTTATATGTGTGCAACATTATACTTTATAAGTTTTTTAAATATAAAAATTAAAAATGGAACGGAATATGGGTCTCCTCTCATATAAACAGGGTTAAGACTAGTCTGCCGCGCTGTCTAAGTTCGGGTTGGCAGACTTCACACACAGTAGAAACTTTTTAAAAGTATATTCTAAGTTTTCTGTTTTTCTATTAACTCTTATTTATTTATCATTATTGAATTGAATTAGATTATATTGAATCAATATTTAGTAAAGTTTCGTATTTTACCTATATATGAATTATATGAAGTAAATTTAACTATTGCTACAACCGGTGAACCGTGGGAGTGGAGTACACTCCTCTGCCTACCCCTTCGGGGATTCCAGGCTTTATGTTACGTTTTATTTCCACATGACTGATTCGAAAATCAATATTTATATTGAAACTGATATATTGGAAAGTGTTTTCTTTTAATACAACTAACATACTTGCAGTTGACAACAATTATCTATTGTTTTCAAATATTGCTTATTCTGTGTTAAGCAGTAAAATTACAAAACTGTCGCTGTCACAATACAAGAATCTCGAACATTTTGTTTATTTAAGAAATTATTACATGCATTTGAATAATTGGCGCAACAGTGCGTGAAAACAGAGGGTTGAATAATTGCATTTTATCGTAATCCTGACAAGAGATTATCGGTATGCGACACCAGGACTTTAATCCTTTGTAATAAAGATCAAAAACGCGTAATAAAATTTCACTTGCGAATTTTTACATCACACTAGATAGGGTGAGTGACCCGATGGACGAACGTGATTAAAATTTTAAATGTGTTAATTTATTCAAAGATACAATCTAACGTATTGTGAACTCGAGATGCATATGTATCTACATATGTAAAACTCGATACATATGCTGTAGTGGTCCAACTTAGAGCAAAAAGATCGCCATATCAGTATACCGTACTTATCGATTCATTAAAATTACATCGACAAAGATACAGTATGAAAAAGTCCGCTATCAATATAATCAGAAAGCTAACGCTGGGGAGGAATAAATGTAATGCTTGCGTCACTGTACTAAACTCCTGTAGTAGTATAAAAATATCTGCATTGTACTAGTTTTAGGCTTTAGTCCTACGTGCAGTTTTACAGCTAATTGGCGTGAAAAAAATCTATTTTTTCATAGCAACTAAAACAATATGCAGGGTATTGGCGAAACAGAGGTTTTCAAGCAGAGGAACTATTTATATATACTTAGTACATGTGCTAATGCATATGTACATTTTTGAAATAAAAAAATAGTGCAACAAAAGTGTCATGCATAAGTCAAGTCCTTTTCAGCCAAATCAGTAACACATAAAAAGATTTTATTTGGCTCATCCAGAATATATTTGGACAGGTCTAAAGGAAATAAATAGCTTTGTATAAAATTTAAGCCCCGCACCACGCATGCATCAGAAACCGAGACAAGGTTGAAAATATAGAGGTTTCCTTGGTAACAAAATATTATTCAATTTTATGCCTTATTGCCTAGTTGTTAGCGGCGATATTCGGGTAAAGATCCGGGGCGGTAATATATTTCTAATTAGCGTTTTCCGCTCTTCTAAGCAGCTAAGAGCCTGCTTCAATGTTATGAGATTGTCTTTTCGTAATTTCTACCAGCCGAATAGTCGTTGTATCATTATTTATGGTACTTACCTACATATATCTAGGTTTACTTTTTAGCTACTGTCCAATACTAATATGAACTATTTAAAATATTTTATTGTCCGTATTTTATTTTATTGAGTTATGTCTATCTATTAAGCTATTGATTCGTTTTCATTTGGCATTTAGAAGTAACAGCTTTAGATATAATATGGTTTTTAAATAAATTTCAATCGATTTTAAAGAAAATTATCTTATGTAAATAATGTACTAGAGTTAGACCGTTGTAGAATATCATGAGAAGAGATCGCCTAGAGATGCCCATTCCTTTACACATATTTCTACCTTACAACAGTGGAGTAATATGTTGTTCCTCCGTGGGCTTATTTTAAACTTGATCCTCATCAGCACCGACAATTTAGTATTACTGAAGCATTTGGCCATGTTTTCAGCAACCTTTTAACATCAGGTGGCTGTATACCCTGTTAGTTATTGGTAACGAGTTTCTTTCCTCATCGTCACCGGCGCCATCAACTATTATTATTATTACACATTGAACACGTCGCGTCTCAGAACGAAAAGCGTAGGCCCAGACTTCAAACACGAGGTAGTTGCGCGTAGGTCGACTTTCCACACCCGAGGAAGTTTTGAGAGTAAAACGTTGTTTTAAAGACTGTGTAATATTTAATGCAGAATTTACATTAAGAGAGGTAGGTCGCAACCCTTGCATCTTCCCAATTACACTAATAGGTAAATACCTTAAAAGTACCTTAAAATAATTCGTTCGTACAGACACCTTAAGTAAACACTTTCATTCGAAGCTAAATAAAATATGACGAATCACTAAATATTTCAATGCGAGACTAGTACTAGCTAGACACGTTGGAAGCAAAGAGGGGCCCATTTTAACAGCAATAAATGTAATGTTCGAAATAATATGTCCGTTAAGAGAATAAAAATGGCAGTAATCATTCTATGACCAATAAAACGGCAAAGCAATTTGAAAGCGAGCGACAGTTGGTACGAGTGACGAAAAAATGTGGGGAAGTACGGCGCACTTTGACTTCCTTTTTTCAGATATATTCCCAATTAAACAACTTCCAAAGATGGAGTGGAGTGTCCATCAATATTCCTCTGGTTTATTTCATGTGGGTAAATATTAAAAGCTAAAGATTTTTATTTCTTCGTCTGCATAAAATATTAATTTGCACATTTTTGGGATTCGTATAAAATATTACTAGTAATTAACACCGTAATTATGTTTGATGGTCCTAAAGAAACGTATAAGAATTAATGATGATGCAATATTCACAGCATTCGCTCTCGCTTCCGCTTGACGTATTCGTTACTTTGGATAGAGATCGAGGGTTCTCTCATACTATAAGCCGTGCAGAATTTAATTGGACCCTTCAACAGATCATAAATTTGGTTTTAACGAGCATGAAGGCAATTAATATATTATTTTATAAACTCTTTTAAGTACGGACTGTCGTCACATAAAAAAATTTTAATGTTTAGCATTTTGATCAAGCGACTTTTTATAAAAAGTAATATGGAGTTATTGGGTTTCTAGTAATGGCTCGTAGTCCGGTACACGGCAAGAATCTCACCACCATAGTACGTCGCAAGTGTAACTGGTAAAACGTGGGAGTGTCCTACACTTCTCAATCTACCACTTCTAGGATTATAGGCGTGGATTACTTATTCATAAGTAATAAACATATTCTTCGAGTAATAAATATAGACTCCGAACGAAAATCTTCGTGACGATACCTCATTCGTTACGAATAAACGAGAGGTCATCTGCTATAAAGAGCTATCGTTGGTTTAACTCTAAAGTTGGTTTAGCTCTAAAGAGCTATGGTTGGTTTTTTGGTTGGTTTGGTTAAGTTTGTAGCAAACCGTCATGATTCATTTTGCCACTGTCACAGAAACGCTTCCCAAACTTCTGTTGCTATTTAAATAAGAAGAAATGATGAAATTAAGCTATCGATGGATTTATAAGTATTTTTACGTAGCTTACAGTAAAATTTGTAAGCCTATTTCGCCCCGAAAATCTTATTCTATTAGCATATTTTATGAATACTAAGAAACATCTCCGAAATTACGCTTTCACCGCATATCTCTTGAATTGAAATTAATTATTTACGAAGCCTCGGTTGACGTCGTTGAGCGGTAGGATTTGCCTAAATTATTTACTAACTTAATACCGATCTCCGTGTACAACGTGAAAAAATGAACGTATCTATAATACTTTTTACTTATAACACTATTACTATGTATTTTAGAGTATTTCGAATTTTGTAGAGCTTAGCCTAAAATTTTTTTTTGCTATTTTGCTTGTGTGTTTTTCTTACAACATTAATGTATTCATAATACTATAGTTTACCTGACTATATAACTTACTAACAGAATTTTTGAAGAGTAGTAACACACAACGCTTTCAACATTATATAAAACTTTATTCTCACTAAAAACTCCACTTAATTATTATCTACCATGTCACTTATTGAAGCCGAAGAATAATAATGGCTTTGATAACGAGGTATTCATGTAATAGTTTTGAACTTTATTGAAGATAACGTAACACACAAAGTGTAATACATTTTGAATAATATCTACTTCCAAACTAAATGCAAAAAATGTGCCACAATATAACAATGACAAAGGTGCAAAGATATTGTATTCCGAAGGGTCCTGTGACAGGTAATTCGAGGTGTCTATTAGATTGGGATTAGTTCTATTGTGGATGAAAGTCATTGAATTTAACACATTGATATCGGTGAAACGTGGCGTTCTGAGGCAAATGGGATTTTACGTCCAATAAAATAGGACTGAGATAAGTTCTTACTTATTCTGTAGACAATGGAAACAATACCTTGGGTATTTGTTCCCAATTTTATTATACCTAAAGAAGCGGCCAATTTCATTGAAAAAGATGTACCTATTAAAACTTATAGAATGCATTTGATTGATATGTATTTTAAATATAATATATATGTATATATATACATATATTTAAGTTACAGAAAACTTGTTAACACGATAAAGTATCGAAAAGTTTTTGCTAAGTTCAAATAGATGGACGGATCAACTTAGTCTCTTTCAAAATGGCGGTGATACAGAGAATTTCGAAGCTTGCTCCAGAAAACTTGTTGCCAAGGATTTGGAATATTCATTAAAAATATCGCTAAAATGAACAGTTTTCCTATGAATTTGATATTTAGATCCAGTTATTATTTTGATCTTGTATCTCAAAAATCAATTAAATATAAACTAACAATAAATAAGAATTATATATTACAAAAGCCTTAAATAAATAAGCCGGAGTTACACAACGGTTGTCAATATCACATTTACAATAATTTACGGACAAATTTTGAAAACTACCGTAGAATTAGAAGAAGAAGAAATAACTATATAGGCTTTTAATTTTAACTTTGAATATCAAAGGTTGTAATTAAAAAACAAATGGATTTATCTATTTTTGATTCGACGAAATCCTCTTTATAATTACAAACTAGAATATATTTACCATTTATTTTTTATTTTTGTTAATATTTGTACCATTATACACGCACTCGCTCATTATTTAATAAATCGCTAAAATTTTTTATTCCATATACGGGTTAAATCCATTAAAACTAAAATGAAATCTATTTCCCTATTTCAATTTTCGACGTGGAATTGGCAAAGTTTGTGGCTGAACTGCATGTTTGGAGTTTCCGATTACATTCTAAATCAGAACACACCGCTATTCGGCGTACAGAAACTTCATTATATTCTAGCGTTCAAATGTTTCATGTGGGTGCTTACCACTACGATATTCGGTACATCCTTCTAATCATACTGAAAGAACACTTCCATATGTGCAGGACTGGAACAGTTGTAAATAAATATCATAATGTATCTTTACCCGTACCTCTAACTTTTATTGATCAAAGCAATTAAAATGTACATGCTTATATACGTGTGATTGTGTGTGGATAAATTTTAGTTTTAAACTGCATATATGATACGGGAACAGAAACCCATAACATCAGTAATGCACAATGCTTGTGAAGCCATTCCTGCGAAAGTTACGATCATAATGCGATCTCTTAATTGAATACCGTATAATGAGTGCAAAATCCGTCAAATAAATAAAGATAAGCACCAGCCAGGCCATGTGGCGTCCAGTAACGTGAGCATCTAATCAACTAATGACAGTTTTATCGAGTCTATGCCCTTATTGGTATAACAATGGTGCACGATTTGTCAATCAATAGATTTATGGTGGATTGTACCACATGGCGGAGCGGTATTTTATTGAGGGAAAGATAAACAGGTAAAAATAGCAGACGTTTTATAACGTTTATATCCGAAGCTTTACATAGAAGTTCCACATTGTTATTTGTGATTGATTGCATGTGATTGGCTGCGCTGATATGTATATTATTAGAACAAGCCAGTTGTTATGAAACGTTTAACTTTTTATAATATATATTGATTTATTTATAACTATATTGATATATTAAAAGCCTGTATAATGGCGTTTAAGTGACACCAAATTTTATTAGAATTGGAAATGAACTTTATTTGATTGTCTCGTTATTCGAATGGTTGCAACCGCGACTGACATTCGGGAAGTCCTGGATACAAATCAAAGGTCGGGTGCTATTAGATTTTTCTAATTTAGAATTTCTAGTGGTGACTTTGAGTCTAGATCTGTGCCCGGTGTATGACAATAGGCTCTACCACCTATTCCATGGGACGTAAACGTAACTAGTGAAACGTGGGAATATACTACACTCCTCTGCCTACCCCTTAGAGGATTACAGGCGTGACGTTACGTTTTTAATTAACATTAATTATTTCCCAATTTATTTTCATAAGACTAATGACGTAAATACATCTCGCTCTTTTCCTAAATCTGACCTTGACTTATACTTTGCCCGAAAAGATCGTTAAAGAATATCTTAAAAAGGGGAACAGTTTTTGTAGGTTATAACGAGGTGCACACTCGAGTGAGTTTTATAGGTTCAGAGTTATTAAATTTGGGAGGCTCGAAAGTGGAAAAGGGTAAATTGTTTTTTGAACAAAAACATAACTTAATCGCCATTCCAATTGTTAAGGAATTTTTATCTTTTAGAAAAACTTTGGACTAACCAACTTTAAACTAAAATTTTTATCTTGGATTTGTTTCTTAAAATATGTACCTACATATATGCATATGTTCTAAAAACTATTAGATACTTTAAGCTTATTATTTTAATCAGCTGAAGGATTTTCATGCCTTCCATATACATAATAAATACCAAAAAGAACGTAACATCACGCCTGTAATCGTAGGCAGAGGAGAGCAGTTATACACTCCCACTACTCACCAGTTACGTTTACGTCACATGGAATAGGTGGTGAGCCTATTGCCATACACCGAGCACAGATCCAGAATCCGACTCCTACAACTCCTAAATTAGAAAAATCCAATAGCATCCGACCCAGAATTTGAGCCCAAGACCTCCCGATCGGCAGTCGCGCTTGCAACCGCTCGACCAACGAGGCAGTCAATAAATAGATACCTAAGTTAATGTTCTGTAAAAATTTTAAACATTCAACATGTGTCTAGTTATATTAGGAACAATTGTGTTGTCATTATTATGTTTTAAGCTTGATTTAAATGTCACTAAGTTGATTATTGATTGAACTGATTATTGGTTTAAATGTCATTAAATTGATTGATTTAAAATACCGTTGTACGCAGTCTTTATTGAGAGGTTATTTATCGGACCAGAACCTCACGGCGCCATTTTAGTGTAGGTACTTAGTTGGCAGGGAACGTTCATTCTTCAATCAAAAACCGATCTAAATTCTAATCTATTCGGATCGTCTCACCGGTCAGCCTCCTTTACTTTGATTTGAATTCTTGAAGGGCCGGTTGTTCGGACGCAAAATATAATTTAAAACACACACAACTACACACGTACACACACACACATATGCACAGGTACACATATACAAACAAACACACTACCACGCACGCACACACGAACATGCACATATACACATATATAAACACACCCATATACTCACAATACACACTCACATGCATACTCACACGTGTGACAATATGTACAAATACATATAAGTGGAATTAAAAGATACATTACGTTACGGAACAAATTGCCAATTACACTCCATTTAAGCTTCAACGAATTTTGCCCTGCAAATCCTATCAGCCTTAATCTGACCGGCGATAAAATGTTATCCTTTACATTGTGTGACGAAATACTGAGTTGACGGCTTCCGAAGAACCTCATCATAGCCTGCCTCTCCAGGCAGTCTTATTCGGTGTGAATAGTGTAATATGGCCAAGACCTAGTAAAAATCAGATTAGGATTTAAAAGAACAATATGTAAATATATACATATCTATGTGATTAGTACTTTAGAGCAATACTCTCACCGTCACTTCTTAAGATCACTGGAATGTTCTGATATTTGAATATAATTTTAATAACATGCGTTTATTTTCACAATGTAATATATCAAAGTATGTATGACAATGCCTTTACATCGCTATCACTTAACCAATATCGTTAAATCATGCAAATTAGATTGATTCAATACCTTAAACTGAGAGAGTGAAACGCAGTAAATAACTAACCCAAATTTCACGCATTGTCACAACCGATAGGAATCAGTTGTGACATTTCGTGACAGTTCGTGCGCGAATTTTACGGTTAGCCGTCCACTATCGGCACCAATTGTCACAAAAATATTATTAGAGTAAAAACTGCTATGAGGTCTCATTGTTGCCTTTGTGCAGTTTAACTGTATTTGGAGTTGTTCTCTACGGCACGTTTTAGCGCAATAAAACCACGTACATTGATGCAGATAGAACTCGGTGCTCTATTAAACGCCTTTATAAGTAACTTCACTTTGTAGAATACATATGGGTACAAAGTAGGTCATTTCCACGTTCATCATCAAAAACCAGGGGTAAGGGCATGTGAGCACTCTACAATATCTATTCGTATGAAATCAACTTAATTCCTAACATCAAGATATAGCAGCACCGAGTATAAAACTTCAGTCAATTACAAGAAAAGTACAAGTGCTTCCGTCGGAAATAATTAAGAATATGGCAAAAAGGTGATAATTAAATCAGAATGAAGCAGGAGCAGCGGAGCGTGACGTCACGCGCCGCGGCCGGAACGACCCGTTGGCTACAATCTGTATACATTTCCTCCTACGTATTGATATTATTACAGTGTGTTGTGTTACAAACACATTGACACACTATACGGCCTGGTATCAAGAGTTATATAATTCGAAGCCATGAGCCGGGACTGGTGTAGTTGATTATTACCACGTAGCTAGCTGATATACCTGATATGCGCAAAGGATAATGCAGATCTCTATCCTACACACAATAAAGAGATAATAAAAAGATACACTAAAATAAACGCTTTTAAAAATGGAACGCCACCTGGCGCTATCAATTACTGAAACGAATATCAAAAACGACTATATGAATTTCTTGTGGAAGTTGTTTGCATTATAAATGCATATAATAACTAAATTACATATTACATTGGAAACCTAGTAGTTGTGTCCTATCTTATAACTATAGTGCAATTATTACTTAGATTAAAATGTGGGATAACTATGTATTAAACGTTATAAACTACGACCTTACAACAGTAATATATTAAATGAATGATGGTCCTGTTGTTTCATATAGATTTCATTTTCCCTTGGAAACCATACAAGTGACGTTGGCATATTCCGATTTATCGCACGAATGTTACCACCTTCAGGAAGCCTCCCACAGTAGAGAAGCCGCACAGAAACCACAAAGCTCATCTCAGCTTTCCACAAACTTGTGTACAAATTTAAATCGCTGCCAATATTACGATCATTTATTTCTATACGTAATTTTTGTATTCTGTTACAAGACTGCCTTGCTTCAAATTACAAATAGTTTCTTACTACAAATTTATCCGCAAAAATCCCTTTAATGGTAACACTGTTATAACTTCGTCCTTCCATTTACTTTTTTTGTGCCTTCATTTACATATTTCGTTTTGGGGATTATTAAAAATAATGGTCTTCGTTATACATAGTAGGTACCGTATGTTAAAGACAGTAAAATGATGGAGTTTTAAAAAGGTACTTATAGTTTGAAAAATTAATTAAATTAAAATTTTATAGATAGCATAAGTTACAGACAAGGGAAGGCGCGCGCACAACATGATAAATTTACGGTTTGGCGGTCTATGCTGAAACTTGGAATTCGCCATCGAACGTTCGTACATGACGGTGCATGATCGTTGGCTTTTTATATATGAAAGTATGTAGGTAAATTTAATTATT
>DWMF01002124.1:0-10463 GCA_018244815.1 Parelbella polyzona | reverse complement strand
ATTCCAGACTCCGAGTCACTACTAGAAATTCTAAACTAGAAAAATCCAATAGCACCCGACCCGGGATTTGAATCCAGGACCTCCCGAAGAACCGTCGCGCTTGCAACCACTCGACCAACGAAGCACTCAAATATAATTTATAATATATTGTATAATAAAAAAATGGAACTAACTAAATAATTATGTAGTAAACTATACTCGCCAAAATCATTTGAATTTGTATACAATGAAATAAAGTTGTGAAATTAAATAACGCCGCCATGACGCAAAAGTAAAAAAGCATTTTTATCCTTCAAAAGAAATTTGCAGCGCTGAATATCATTTGTTAATGTTTTAATGCTAAAGTACTTAAAGCTAAGTGCAGACAAATCTGAGAGCGAATTAAAAACTTTACTGGATGGATTGAAGTAACGTTATCGTAATATAAATTAAAAAAACGTAACATTGCGTCTGTAATCCCCGAAGGGATAGGCAGAGGAGGGTAGTGCAGTCCCACGTTTCATCAGTTACGTTAAAGTCCCATGGAATTGGTGGTGAACCTATTGCCATCCGCCGGTCAGAGATTCAGACTCCGAGTCACTACTAGAAATTCTAAATTAGAAAAATCCAATAGTACCCGCGCCGGAATTTGAACCCGGGACCTCCCGATCGGTAGTCGCCCTTGCAACCACTTGACCAACTAGGCAGTCGTATACAATTGCAATATACTAAAACTTTATTCGAAGATAGAAATATTGCGTACGGTATTTTTCACAAACCCTAACTTTGCCGATCGATACATACCTAGTCGCATATAAAAATCAATCGAGTTAAATAGTTTCAGATTTGAACTTGTTCGTTTCACCCACCGGCCATGCTGTGCCAATTGGGATCAGCCTCAGTGGGATGCACCAGTATCTCCCGAACTTCGTTTCGCGCAAGTTTCAAACAAACTTTCCCCTCCCAAATTCTAGAAATGTTTAAGCTGTGTAAATTAAACCAAAGACATGCATGTTCAGAATTTTGTATTTTATGAGTAACAGCGTACAAGAATAATATTATGTATGTATGTAGGTACTGTCTTAACTCACGCATTTTTTGAGAAACGGCAAGATTAGTTTCGGAACTTACCGAGGTCTTCAGTTTCCGCCGCGATCTCACGGTTAAAGAGTTTTCTGTGCCAATAGACTTCTATACCGATCTATTAAGATAGCCAGATATCCACCAGACAATGATATTCGCTGTAGGAAAATTGGCGGGGGAATCAGTTCTGAAGTTCCTGCGTGAAGTGAAGTGTATCCTGTAGAACACTGCCAGACGAGCTACACGACGACGGTGACTGAGGCTTTGCAGTCTACTGGCGGTGAGCACATCGTAAGCATTAACTGGCACTTTAAGATATGAGGCCATTAAATAGTTTACCCGTACTATAATAATAATAATTCGTCTATAACAATATTCGTCTATAAAAATGCAACGGTTTTATTTATTTCTATAGCGAATTGACAATCACATTAAATCAATTAATTTAGCATATCGTTATTTTTTTGTAATTAGAGCGGCAAATATCAAATATCCACTTACACTCAATATTTTTACTATAATATAACATATATTACCAATTAAGTTATATATAACATAAATGATAATTATAATTTATAAATAATAAACATACATATATCTTTGACTATCGTTCCAATCTTTGATATATAAGCACTCCTACAGGTAGAGTTCAGAAAACGGATAATATTCATACATTTTAACGAAACACCTACAGTCTGACCGGTATGTACTAGGCGCCATAAATATCAAGTTACTTTGGCAGTTTTTGCGAGTCGCGTCACACAGAGGCGGCGACGTTTTAAATCATAGTACAAATGAAAACAGATGTTACTCTATATATATAAAAATCTATTCAATTGTAAACTCTATCTCCTAGGGATTAAGGTCCATGATGTTACAGCTTGCGATGCGTTACGTCTGCAGCTTTTTTTTGTTCGTAGACATACAGGAGCTGGTTTTTATAAACATAACGAGAAATTGCTTAAAATGTTATATAAGTGTATTATTAGGAATTTGTTAATCAGGGAAAGAAAAAAAGAATGTTATGACCATCCAAGATGTCATATTCATCACTATCACATCAGCCTTTTCCGTTCCACTGCTGGACATTGGCCTTTTCCAAGGTGTGCCACAACATTCGATCCAAGATATGGGACCTTTTAAATTTTGTATTTCCGTAACTTGGAGACTCAAAAAATATAAAAAACTACATAAAAAACTAACTACATAAAAAACTACATTATCATGTTACGCACGTAGGATTCACTATTATTATTGTCGATGAATGCTGGTCAACTTAAATATCTGCTAGTGGCGTCGATATAACATTTATAAAATAAAAACTCCATCACGCCTTCCCTTATCGACGTTGATATAAACGCACCCAGTATTGTAATATCGCCTGCTCTTCAGTTGAAAGCTGCCAACGCCTAAATTCTAACTCTTGGCTCGATTATCACAGTCCATTCGAATACGAATACAGCGAGATAATGTAAAAATATGTTTTCAGTATAAAAGCACGCAACGGAAGATAGATTCTCCCGCAGTTCCCTTCAGCTTCAGCAACTTCGACCATTTGTTAGCAGTTGTAATTTTTGAATGAAGAAAATGGTGCGCTTTCTGACAATGGAACACGCTTGAAGTTTATAATTCCATACCGTTAATATAATAGATAACTTACCTAAGGACGGTATGAAAGTACAAATATATAGGTTTTTTCATTAAAATAGTGTTATATGTAACTATAACTCAAAATTTAGATTATTTTAGAGATACCAACTCCTATCAACGAACCATGTATTATATCTAGTAGCAATATTCGTTTTGATAATGAGATATCGTCATCGTATATACTTACAGAGTATAGTATAATATCTAGGTACATACATATCCTATATTCTATAAGAAATAGAGACAGTTTTATAACCATGACATGATAATATTGTTATACCTATTAAAATATTGTTATATTAAAATTATATTATAATTATATCTATTATAAGTTATATTATAATTACATATTGTTATATTAAAATAAAATATTATTGTAAAAGATCACAGCATAACAGGTATTAAAACATTAAATCCATTAAACTAATTGTATGTAAAGTAAACGTAACATCACGCCTGCAAAGGAGTGTAGTACACTCCCACGTTCACCAGTTACATTTAAGTCTCACAGAATAGGTGGTGAGCCTATTGCCATACACCGGGCACAATTCCAAACTCATAGCCACTACTAGAAATACTGAATTCGAAAAATCCAATAGTACTCGATCCGGCATCTGAACCCAGCACCTCCCAAATTACAGTCGCGCTGGCAACCACTTGACCAACGAGGCAATAAAATTATGTAAAGTATACCTTGACGAGTTCATTCTAATGCACCACGAAGGATAACTTGAACAACTCTATCCAACATATACAACATATCAGGGTACACATGGGGTACTCCATGTTTACCATCGCAACAACGCTGTTTGTGTCTGAACACAATCACCGAGATTAATCATCTATCACGTATTCGATAGGGTCCGTGACTGGCTACGAGACGACGCGTTTAGGGTTAAATAAATAAGAATGGTTTAGAAAGTTCTAGAATTCTGTCCAGAGAAAACTTTTCGACCACCAACGGTATGCTAGAAAATGTATTCTCTAAGGTGCGTTTAAAGTAGCAGAATTGTCATCAGGACTAAAATGTTGTAAGAGTAACATCACATCACTATCAACCTTTCTACCGTAGTTCTGCCATGATGAGGAGAGTAATATATTCTATTAAACTCTTATGACCATGAGACTATGGAGTCTGCTAAATGCGGATTAGGAAACTTCATTTACCTTATAAAATGTATCATGTAATGATTTACATAGTGATTATGAAACACGGCTATATTTTACATTATCGGATAACCTCAGACAGACACTATAAATGTCTGATCAAAAATCATCGTGTCAGTGCAAAAACCAACCACAAGTTGAATATCAGCAGCCGTGGATCAAGAACGAATTCTATCCACTAATACGTGATCCGCTTACATACTGCACTGTATTACCACTGTACTGATTTATATAACCATTTATACGGTCCTTACTAGCGCGCTCTGGCGATAGAGTATCGTAATGTATAATAAATTAACCCAATCTGTTTCTGCAGGAGCTGCTGGACCGCACGAATAGTAATTATACACATTAATATGACGGTGATATTGTATATTATCCGGGGCTATACGATAGAACCAGTACCGGCATACATATATATATCCTTGAACGGTAATTGAAAACATATTTAATTTACAAAACAAATCGCCGGTTTTGGATTTGATTGATATTTAACACACTGTTAATGTTTAATGGTGTTCGTTATTTTTCCTACTTAACCAACATAAAAAAGTAAGATAGATGAAATACATAATAAGCTATGTAGGAACCGATTGTCATTAGAACAACCGTCTACTAAAGAACCAGTTTCTATAATTACAAGTAAGTATTAAGAATATTGCATTTTAACATCGTCATCATCATTACAATAGTTATTAACCTTTTAATCATTTCATTATTCGACAAGGATATTCTATCAAAATGAGAACGGGTTAAAACCACAGCCTGCCACGTTGGCCAAGAGCGGATCAAAGGAAATCACACTCCTTGGTGAATATTATGGCGAGATCATCACCATTGCGTCGTATTTTAATACAAAGAAACAATTGTAGAAAATACCTGAACTAGTAACAAACACACACAGACACACACAAACATTTGCAATTGCCGGAATACGGCCGAGAACTATTTTTACTTATGCAAACAGTTTAACTGTAGAAAGCGGAATGCTTCCAATGGCGTGTTCCAATCTGAATGTACAGTAAGTAGGCATAATGTACAGATACACGAAGGACCGAGAACGACTTATTAAAGATAATGTAAGGTTTAATAAACAGTTACAATATAATTCAATACAAAAATACTTTATCGCACACCACGTAAAGTCAAAAACAACAAAAAAATAATAATAAAGATAACAAAGTAGTTAGCAATGGGCGATGTTAGCGCTTAGAGCGATCTCTTCCGGACAATCAACATTTAGGACAATATAAACAGAAAACAACAAATGTTGCTATTTGTATGTCATGACATCACATCTCCATTTACATGAAGGGGTAGGCAGAAGAGTGTGGTACTTCAACATGTCAACAGTTATTTCACACGTCCTATGGAACAGAATGTAAGACTGTTGCCACACATCGGGCACAAGTCCAGGCTTCTCTGCTATGAATTTCAAGTTAGAAAGAGTAATAATATTTTACCCGACCCGTGATCGAAACCCAGGTCTTTTTGATCGACAGTCCCGTTTGCAACCACTAGACTAACAACGCAGTGAAGTTGTATAACTACAAATGTAATAAATGTCCCAATGTATTTAATATTGGATATAACATTTCATAGTGATAATGCCTACTCACATAAACCCGGTACGATCGCGAACCAACAAGAAATTCTATATGGCAACACGTGACCTGTTTACAGAGTTATCATTCAAAGTGTTTTTATTCATGCGTCGTTATAAAAACAGCCTCTAAATGTATTTCTTTTGCAGCTTGCTATCTGAAGACATACATATATAAACGTGTGCGAATTTGCCAACAATTTAGATTGTTTGTTTGTTTGATTTAAAACATTGTACTAAAGCAGCTGCTCTAACACACCATAATATGCCAGTTAGTCCCACGGAGGGTTCCGGGTCTATGGAGACAACTGAATGATTAATATAGATATCTTAAAGTCCTCAATGGTCGTGGACTATGTAATACAACAATATACGAGTATATTCATGGGACCCATGACAAAGCGAAATATAGCGTGAATATTACGATGTAATTCTGAATAATAGTTTTAGGAGCCTCTCGGCCAGGAGGAGTAGCGGTGACGATAAAAGCAGGTGCGCGATTGACGATCGGGAAGTCCTGGGTTCATATCCCGGAAACTTTCTAATTTTGAATTTCTAGCAGTCGGAGTTTGGATGTGTGCCCGGTGTATCGCAATAAGGTCACCATATTCCGTGGGACGTAAACGTAACTGGTGAAACGTGGGAGTGTATCACACTCCTCTGCCTACCCCTTCGGGTATTACAGGCATGACTTAACATTATCATATTATATTATTGAAAATCTAAAAGGCGAATTTGCGAGTCATAACTAATAAAATAGTCATAGGAAGTAATAGAATATTATAATTGTTATAGTGTAATTATGATTTCGTACTAACGAAGTCAGTTTCTGAAAAATAGCGTTTTAGAGGTATCTTTTCGCGAGCGAACGATATAATATAGATCAAGAGCGAAATAGAATAGTTAGCTGTTTACAAAATGTTGACTAGTACTGTGTTTTTAAGCTACTGTGGGGCTTAGCAAATGACTTAGGCGTAGCGCGCTGGCATAGCCGCTCCTGACCTGGATAACGGAAAATACAGATTGTGTATTGTCATATTCACATTGAAGATACGTTGCGGTTTAAACCATCACCAGTTAGAAAAAGAATTTCTCGATACAACGTATGTTCATGGCTAAATTCATAAAAAGTCACCTTTTTCTTTAAAAATTTCATAATCTTCAGGTGTATTTTAAATTTTTCCGCAACAAAGATAAATTACTATTAGGAGTTTCCCAAAACAGGAGGCCAGTGAAAAACCTTAAATGGAACATTTCATGTTTTCTCCAAAAGCATTTCATATTCATTATGATAAGAGAAATATTTGACTAAGATTTTAAAAAATACTTTAATTCGGTGATGTTTAGTTTAAGACATTAATTTTATTCTAAATTTTTGTGCGACATTTTTTGTAAAATTTTCTTTTGGAAATTATTTTTGTGACGACAACCTTTTATCTCCAGAACTAGAAATCAGAACAGTAGGAGACATATGAAATCTCCAGAAACAGTGTCTAGATATTTTTGTTCTCTTGTTCACTTGTTCTAAGATTGCTGTAGTCCAGTCCTTGTCCAGCCCAGTCCGGTAGTTGCAGTCGCAATAAAATACGAAATTCCCGCTCATTTGTTTTACATAGTGACGCATTTGGATTATTAATATAAGTGGAAATACTTGTATAGTTCTATTGAACATAGCATGAAAACACAAGTGCGCAGTCTATTTGAACGAATGTGAAATAAAAATATGCATGTCCAAGACAAGCCTATAATTGTTACCTTAAATTACCAGTTGGACTTTAATCTACAAGATGAAAAACTTTATTTAAAAAAGATCAAGATTAAAAACTATATTTTAAAAAAGAACAAGATCAAAAACTATATAATAAAAAAAGATAAAAAACTAAATCGAAAAAAGAACAATAGCCTATCTTTATTAAACAAAGCCGTTATAATCTTTTTCTCAAAAAATAATTACAAATGAAGTTAGCAAAAGTCGCTTCTTTTATAAGTTTAACTTGATTATATTTCTCGCAGCGGGATTTTACGAAAAGTAACCTAAAAATGTCAAAACTCCACTTCACCTTGTATTTTTTGAACTTCATTAAAATCTGTATACTGGTAAAGAAGGGAATAAAAAAATGAAGCGCAAGTTAAAAATAAACAAAATTTTCAGGAGGAATTGCGGTTGTAAAGTTTTGATGGATGAATATTTTTTCAGGGGCGTTGTACCGCGACGAATTATATAATGCTTATGTTATTAACTAACAAACGCTGGCGGCTTCGTTTGCAGTTTTATCTTATATTTACTCATTTCACACGTTCATACAACTTTGTATAATCCCTTGTGCATTGTCAATATAACTACACTAAGAAAAATGTAGTTGATTACAAATCTTTCTCTAATGAAAATGTAATTTTTTTCCTACTAGTATTTCCACTGGCTGGCTTAATATTGCTTCTGGTTTTGTTTTAGCTATCTCATATTCTCACAATCACGCTGAGTTGATCAGTAACGATCGCGATTAGGCATTAAGTCTGCCTTACCTAGGTTACAATTATCAGTAAAGACTAAATAAATATTTCCTCACAGCAGTGTCACTCTTAGTTTATTACTTTATTTATCACAAACGCCTATAATTAGATTATTTGTACGATTTAAACTAAATTCAAGGCTAAAATTCATATATTCATTTCATTCATTAATTCATTTATTCGTATTTATATGTTCATTAACAGTTATTCTTTTGATAGCAAAATTAATTCACTTTAATTAAAATTCCATCGTAATTGAAACATTCTTTTGTTATCCAGAAATAATTAATATACATTCTCTTTGTACATGACATAACGTAGCAATGGAGAAGTCGTTGAGACTCGAGAAAGCTCGAGGCAGTAGGCTATCGTGTGACAGGATCACATTCCAGCTACGAACTTAGTTCAGCAACGCTCTACTTTGTTTTCATTTCGCATTGAAAGACCTGACTTCGGCGTATCTTCTATCTAATCTTGGTATGAAAGGCACGTCCCACTTATAACATTTTTTTTGTTTCTTTTTTTTATGTATGAAATAAATGGTTTTGTGATTTCGAAATTCGTGAATAAACGGACAGTTTCATGTTTTTTTTATTTTATAGAACTAACAAAGGGAGATAAGTCTCGTTTAAGCAATTAATATTAGACTCATACTGCTTCGTTTGTAATGTGGTTGCAAGCGCAACTGTCGATCGGGAGGTCCTGGGTTCAAATCCCAGCTCGGGTACAATTGGAGTTTTTTAATATAGAATTACCAGTACTGACCTGGAGTCTGGATCTGTGCCCGGTCTATGGCAACACCACCTATTCCATGGGACGTAAACGTAACTGATGAAACGTGGGAGTCTATTACACTCCTCTGCTCTCACTCTCTCTCTCCTCTACTACATAGAAATTACCTCTTTGTTAAGGTTATTGACAGCAATGGTTCGTATTCCAAGCACAAAGACTTTTATTTAATCTGTATAACACAGTTTTATACACTACCACACGGTGAGCTTTCCAAATTTTTTTTAAATAACCCTTCCACTTTATATTCTAAGTATTAAGGCCTCTATAGACAAAATGCTGTGATTGTTATTTCATTGCTAACGGTCTTCGTTATAATACTTGTGGAATTTGTTAGTTAGTGTGCAAGATTTCGTTCGTGAGGTTTGTATAAGCCAGGCTATAATATCATCATCATCAGCGAATCTCAGTCCACTGCTGAACGTAGGCCTCCCCCAATGGTGCCATCGCGCCATCCTCGGCTTGTAGCATCCAGCATCTGCCTACAGCCTTTCGCAGATCGTCATCCCTCCGGCTATGATATGCAAACAATTATTCAAGCGCTCCTTTGTGCTATAATACCCTAACTATTAAAAGAAGTAACTTGTTCCGCTTTTTTAAAAATTGTGCGAAGAAGTAAGTAGTCATTTCAAGGGACGAATTTTTCATTTTAAAAAACGGTTATTGGATCTTGGGACGCGGATCCTTTGATTCGAATTATGGAACGTAAATAAAACGTAAGCCTTTGCTGTCCGTTGAAGTAAGCATAATTCGAACGTTACGAGTACATTCACGAATGAATGGGTATTCATTCGTTCGTTCATTAAATCGGTTTCATATTCCGCGCGCCAGTTTATCAGTGACTGGTGAAAGAACATTGAATAGATTGAGTTTTTCTCATCTATTCACTGCTATCACACCTCAAAAAACATCTTTCATGGGTAATTAAGAACTCCTTTCGGAGTTCATTGTGGTCAAGACATATTTTTTATCCTATGGTAATTTAATTAGAAACGTCATTCTAGCATACTTTTATTCATTTCGTCAGAATAAGGGTTTCATATTCTTCATGAATTCAGTTTTCGTTTAATCTTTAAATCGATAAACAAAGAGATATGATAACGTACAGTCACGCCTGTATTTCCCCAAAACGGGTAAACAGAGAAGT
Organism: Parelbella polyzona; assembly: GCA_018244815.1. Taxonomy (NCBI): domain Eukaryota; kingdom Metazoa; phylum Arthropoda; class Insecta; order Lepidoptera; family Hesperiidae; genus Parelbella; species Parelbella polyzona. The sequence continues at coordinate 534 of DWMF01002124.1, read as the reverse complement.
GTCATCACGTTTCCGTCCCACAATGGAATTTAGTGAAATTTAAATATATGGTAAAATTTTGCCCGAAATACAAAAGTCTGTACATACGAGCACTACAGGTTTTTAACACGAAAACATCTTGATACCAAGATTTTTAACACACTTAACTATTCTAGAATATTTTTAATTAAAATTTCTAACATTGAATTTTTTCAATAATTAAAAACAAAGAAAATTTCAAGCTGAATCTAGGTATTGCGTATTTCTTCAGTATGCGTTTTGCAGATCAGATATTGAAATTCTTTTCGCTGAGTTTCTGTCGGAATTTAATTTCCTCTTCGTTACAATGCTTTCGCAGCTTTAATTTACAGTTTCTAACGTGTCATATTCGAATTAATATAAGTGATATTCAAGTTAGTATTAAGAGATTTGAATAAAAATTAAATATTTATGATGAACAGGAAACGTTCCGCGTTTCATAACAAAGAAATCTTTTTATGGATATCTTGGAGACTTAACGAAGTACGTGTTCTAGAGTGGAGACCGTGTCTCGGC
>DWMF01002123.1:0-10464 GCA_018244815.1 Parelbella polyzona | reverse complement strand
CCGCGCAGCCGCAGACCCCTTCCTTCGCTAGCCGGCCACATTACATATGCGCGCAGTGTGGACGCGCAGGACGTTGCACCCGCGCAGCCGCAGACCCCTTCCTTCGCTAGCCGGCTACTTGGTTACCACACTACACCCATTTTTGGAGACTAATCCGAACGCCTAACAAATAGAACACGCGTTAAAACAAAATAGGACCATCGCGGAACTGTACGGAATTGTGTTCTGGTTTGTTTAGTTGTTATACAAATAAACAAATCAGACAGGAGGCAATTTAAACTTGCATATAAATGTCTATAGTCCATAGTGATTAATAACGAAAGTATGCATGCGCTATATCGACATAACCTGTTCTCTACTCATTTGTGTAAATTAATTTAAACGTCTCCGTGCAATTACGTAGTAAAAGCTTTTTCTTAAGCTCACTTGATTTCGACGAAAATCAAGCGTTTATAAAATTTATATGTCGGTTTGTTTCGGTGAGTATAAAACAGCTGAACTGAATGTAACAGAACTTTCATTATCAATACAATTGGTATGTCAAGGCACGTTTACTTAAAAACCTATGTCCCACGATATGTTGCATTACAATTGGTAGTCATATTGAAGTCTCTATTGTGTCTTACCTTTCTTTGCTGTTGAAAATCAGATAGCTTGAGAGTAATAACCTTCAGTTATGTTATTTGTTATTGATATTATGGAGTGTTTATTAAGAAAAGTGGAAGTTTAAAAGGAAACGTAGGAATTGTCACATCATATGGCACCAGGCCCCCTCGGGCTTTGATTTGCGGGCAGGTGTTCGTAAAGTTTCATAAATATTGATTCGTATTGTTATCGCCGTTTGGGCAGTTCACAAACTAGCGATAAATGCGCCATATTCATATATACACAGTACACACACACATACAGTTATTTTTATGGATGTATAATATGTATGCCATATTCATATGTACACACACATCTAAAGTTGTATGTACCTACGTATAAACAAGTTTGTAACATACCCGTTATTGATGTTACCAATCGACATTAACACGCTGCCGAATTTTAATGAAAAAAAATCAGTTTAACAGTTTATAAAGAATTGATATAACTTGGGTGAAAAAAGTATACTCGAGGAAAAATGTGATCGTTCGGCTTCCCGAAACGCTAGAACACAACCGCTGTTATACTTCCTTATCCTGAAGTGTTGTGAAAGAATTTTATCATGCAGTCTCTTGTTATAAAATATTTCAATAGACATGACGACACCTGATGTTAATAATAGCCACGGCTACTAGTAATTCCCAATATTAACAACTCCGTCTAACGCTAATATTTCTATTGACAAGAAATGTGTATCCATTCTCGGGGAGACCAGGACCGTTTAAATCTGACGTCTATTGACTGACATGTTTAAGTGCTCACTACATACCTGCGGGCAGAATCGTGGGAATACTGCACACTTACGCAAGAGTTGACCGGAGCGGGCCTCCTCGAAACAGCACGCGCTTCGTAATTTGTCTTCAACTTCTCAAGTTACTTAAACATTATCTTCCCCCCTCCCCTCCTCACCCTCGTCTCCATCTTAACTACAAATTTACCTTAACTTTATTGTTGACAATGCATTTCGTCTCCCACCTTTAGATAGAAATTTCAGTGTGTTCCTTAACTTACCACGAATGTTGTAGAACTCTTAGTATATGATTTTATATTAAAAGTGCCAGAGCGTTCATGGTAATAAAAATGATACGTTTATAACTTTTGTTCACGTAACAGATATTATGTGTGTGCATACTAATCGATGGAACATTATCCTTGAGATTCTGCATTATGTTGTTCAATGCAAAGCTACGAAACCTAATAACTTCAACGTCAATGATGTTTTATAAGATTAAAGAGGTTTTATATAAACGTAGGACCAGAGAGCAACGCTTGTACTAATATTAATAATAATTATTATGAAAAAATATTCTTATTTATCGAGATATTTTTATATGAAAATTTATAAATATATTTTTAGGGTAAATTTTGCAATAAAACGCCTGGTATTCCACGAAATGTATAAAATAACTGATGAAGTGTCGCAGTATTACACTCGTTTGCCCACCCCTTCACGGATATACAGGCGTGACGTTATGATATGTTTTTTTACTGGTAAATTTTCAATGAAAATGGCCAAGATTAGCGTTCCAGTAGCAGTGCAACATTTAGATTTGTTTCATACATACGAGTGCATTAACTATTTATAAACGGCAAAGATCACTTTTTAAATCTGGTATTATTGATGACTATTGTCGATAAGGAAAACCAACAATTTTAAACACTGATGTGTGAATGAAGGAGCAGAAGCCAATTTGATTCAGACATTCCAAGAATTGTCAAACTCCCCCCCAAACTAACATAAAGTGATCAAATAAAACGACAACAAAACAGAACTACTTTATGCGGAGTTGTTTATTGATGGCTTGTTTACTGAAGGTGAATTTTCTTAAAGAAAAAAGGTCTTTTTTCAAGTACGCCAAATTCCAGCTCTGCTGGATAAGTTCAAGACTAGTCGGCTTATCCTGAAGAATAATTTTAAAATATTAGGCGAATACTTTGTTTTTGTTTTCGAATATTATGTTTTTCTAATTGTTCTGGAGTGGAGACCACGTCTTGGCAAACGTAACGTAGGACTCCTTCCAGCTAGGTGGTCTAATGATATACGCAAATACGCGCGGCTGGGAGCGATTGCATACGAAGAGCTAGAGGTTCAGTTCAGTGGCGTGCTATTGGAAAGGTCTTTATTAAGGTCTCTATTATTAAAGTAAGCGAATAGCAAACTAAGCGGTTTTGTGATATAATTATAGATGAATCTATTTTCAATCAAATCATTTAATAGCAAATGGACTGCGTATGTTTAATATATTACAGTATTAGAATCGTGTGGCATCATCTATTACAATACTATAATAAATCATTTCAAACGATCCAATGACCTCCTTTTGTATTTGACATACATTGGACCAAACTTTTAACCAACACACAAACACGTTTCCCCAGCACGCCGATTGGGAACGTATTTTGTCCACATTAAAATGTCTGCCGTTTGAGGCCAATCAATGTGCCAAATATAATTTTTATAACAGTCAATCGTACGTGAGGATGGCGAGCTCATCAAACATTCAGGTCGAAGTATCCAGTATGAATACCACTTAATGTTTTATAGTAATGCATCTAGTCTGTGCAACGAGGCTTGCAGTTGCCATTTTCTATTGGGTTATTCTAAATGAATGTTTCATGTTCTTCGTATTGCTCATGTTTTTCATATTTTCAAGCATTTTAAGGCATTTTGTGATTTAGACTTAAAGAATTACAAAAATTTTCAGCAATTATTCCTTTTATAACATATTGTGTATATCAGCGATACATTTTACTCGAGGTCAATAATGTATTGATTGATTTATAAGTCTACTTTAAAACCAGGAGATATTTCTAGTTATACATTCATATAAATTGATTTAAGAGAAGTATTGTTACTTTGATCACTTATATTTACATAGTTACATAACGGCGAAGGAAATCTTCGAGTTGGCGAGTAGCGACTATTATTAATAAATGACTTAGCCTTAGCCCTTCTCATTGTCAGAATAGAACCATGTTGATACGATTGAAAAGTTAATGATGATGTACAGTGCTGACAATGTTTCTTTGACGCGGTCGACTGTAAGTATAAAGTAAATTGCACGGGCTGCAATCGTAATCCAAAATCGCGTCGTAAGGCTTTGATATTAAAAGTTAACATCCATTCCATGAACGCTCAAAAGTAGTGTTACCTGTTCAATGTTCCATTCCTATTTAACCTATCTAAAACGTTCTGGGAGTGAACGAGACGGAAATACAAATAGCGCACTGTTACTGAATGTTCATGAATAAGAAGGTAACCCGCAGCACATGATGTTTTATGACTAGCCACCGGATGAGGATGGTAATTTGAGGCTTCGTGTGAATTAGATATAAACTTTAGCTCATCGTGGCAGAAGTGTAAAACTGCCATTTTATCATGTACGTAGATGCGTAATGAAACATTTTCTTGTTATAATATAACGGGGTCTACAAGGCCTTCTCTAATTGTAAGTATAATTTTAAGCTTTGTGTCATGATACGATAAACATAATTAAGGCTTCTGTACATATTCCTTCACGATTATGTGTAGCCACTTGTCTGAAACAAGTGTTATTATATGACTGATAATTATTGGTAGTCAACTTGAATTGGGTACTCCTGTGTCATCATGATATCAAACTTTTAAATGATCTGATATCATGATTCTTCTATCAAAAGTTATTAGATATTTTATCGCGGTGTTCTTCAGGAAAAAACTGCTATCGCTGGTATATCTACTGTGATGGTATACTACTGAATTTCGTCATCAAGGTAGGGTAAGAGAGAGAGAGAAATATACTCAAAGAGTTTTGTTTATTGAGAAGACCAAAATTGATCGTGTTTAATAGTTGTTGAAATACTTTCGACTACAATCGATCAAAACAGATAAATGAACAATTAGTGCAGAGCGTTTTGCAATAAAGAGGCGAAAATTTCTTGTGACTCTCTCATTATAAATAGAGAACCAACAATCAGCTATAAATAATAATGGAATGGATGTGTTTTTTTACTAAATTATTATTTCTAAAATTCATAAAGCTTAAGTTTTACAGCATACGTTTGAAGGCTTGCAAGTTACATTTCAACTGTAACATACATTATATATGTACATACATACATGCTTATTGCTAGCTGAAATATCTATGAACTCCAATACGTTCTCTAAAATTATATTTGCTTGATAAATAAACAGTAAGTAACGTTAAAGTTTTATTCGTAGTATAAATCAATAAATGGAAGACCAGACAGCCAAGTGCTAACTGGTCTGTTCCGTTATTTCTAACAAATCGCCTCGCATACTAACAATGTTTGCAGTGCAATCCAGCCAGTTGCTGATAATTTATCCTTTAACTAGTAGTACAGACAGGTCATTTTATTTCAAAATACGGATGCAACATGGCAACATTGAAGTTATTTCGTTTCTTTGTTACGTTATAGGTGATCAAAAAATTTAAACCGTAATTACCGTCAGTAAAATTCTTCGTAGTTATTATTTTTATGGTCCAGACAAGTCAATCTCTCTTAAAACGTAGGTAAAACATGGCAACCTTGAATATATTTGTCTCCTACGGATCGTAATAGAAACATCTAGATGAAGTACTACTAATAATAAGAGGATAATTTTACCATGACCAACTGATAATAATGTCTTCACTCGGATCTTTTGCAATAAAATAGCTAATTCCGTGAATGAATATTGTAACATTCATAACACAGACATTATTAGAAATCTGTCAAACCGTTCGGCAGTGCACAGACAATGGAGTTAACTCTTCTCACTTACGATTTTAACCCTTAACGATTATAGGGTTGATCATGTTGACGATGAAAATGACAATGACGAATAGAGTGACGACACGATACCAATAATGTTTAAAGTAACCTGCACATAGCATATGCATATCGAATATATATATAAACGAAGAACATTCCTGTCATTTAATTTAAAACTACTTTTAATAGTTTCTTCGATAAAAAGGACCTGTTCTCATAAAACATTAATTGTCTAGCAAAATCCTAGAATCGATTCTCAACCTGAATCCGAGAATGTGGTTACCTATCTTAAGGATCTCTGTAACGGAACCAGTACCGGCTGGTTATTTTAATTTAACTACACACAGCCTTTTAATGGAGAACAGAATAAAACTCTGTTTGGAAATATTGTTTGAAATTTTAATTTGTTTTGTTAAACTTTTTTGTTTAATATTTGTATTTTTGAATCAGATTTTTCACGACCTCTCAATCCACCCCAGAGTACTTCAAGTTTTTCATTCTACGTTTATTTTCGTGGTTCTAAATGATTCTATATATTAAGTTACCTCTCTACAAGCCCTTAGTGGTCAACTTATTCTGTCTGCTTTCACATGATTATGTTATTACCTGAACTTAGATTATGCATATTTGGATGAACGGTTTGAATATCTCCGTTCTTTCCAAAATCTGTCCGAGGACTTTTCACTGCAAAATAAGATTATAAGAAATAAAAACATATTATTTTGTGGATTAAATCCCCCTATCCTTTCCTCTTGACGAAGGCCTTCTTTCATTTCAATTTAGTCCATTAGGCAGCAAGAACTGTACGTTACAAGTAGTCATTATGGTAGTAGGTGTCTGAATTTAGATAAGTCTCAACATCAGGAAGTTTAAATCTCCGTCTGACTGTATAAAGCTGTCACTATATCAAACTGAAACGATGATTCCACGTACTTGTCTCGTTTAGATACAAAGTTGTAAATCATTGTACATTGACATAGAATGTTAAATGAGTGTATTAAAGGGAGGATGTTAAAAATTTTCACAACAATTATTAGTGATTATGTTGTAATTGACATGATTGTACACATACGAGTTCAACATTAAAAGGATTCTAGTTTTAATTGAAGTAACCGTAATTATTATTGCAAGTGCAACAGTGTATGACTTCAAGTAAATAAATTGCCACTGACGGCAAGGGATACTAGACCTAAATCTGTATACCTTTCATTTAATTATAAAACTGAAACTTCTGTGTTTGTCCGTTTGGCCCTTTATATGTATACATATATGTTCGTTGGCCAAATTTATGTTCGTTCGTGATTACTTTTAAATTACTTAACTGGTTCTCTAAATTCTTTTACCAATGAAAAAATAAACTATCGTTGATAAAAGTTTTTCTGTTGTTTGATAAGAAACAGAAACACTGACATTAAATATTATCGTGCACAGTGCGTGGATTATGGTCGGGCTGTGAGCGGGAACCGAAAAACCACTAAAAATGGTCTAATTTGTTTTAAATAATCTAATCTGTTTGTGTATTTTTTTGGCCTTTTCGCTTATTTCATAATCAAAATACGCTTTAGCCGTCAAGTACAATATGAAGAACATAATATAGGCACATTACTTTAGCAATATGCACGTAGATAGGAATAGTTAGAATAAAAGTAGACGCAAAATTTTATTAGATAGACCTTCATACGTACAACTACTTACTATGGTCTACAAAGCTACACTGGGTGCTTGATTATGGCACAAGAGAAAGCCATTTAAGATGCTCCCAACATGACTGACAGGTTGTTTGCATAACAGTACCATGTATCACATGTATGTATTTGATACGGCTGTGTACGATCAGATATCTCATAGAGTTCTACCTCGTAGGTAGGTATTCTTCCAACTACCGAACATACTTCGTAATTTGGGAGTTAAGTGTTTCAGTGCAGGTGGAATTTCAACCAGGTCTTTGGTTTCAATCTTGATCTTGAAGCTGATCATGGATAAGGCTTAATTAGTCTTAGGTGAGATCTTATATAAAAGATTGACCGAACTGCATTAGTTGGAGCTATTCGAAGCAATTTGGACTGGCCACCGAACCCGGTCAAGCTATAAATGCTATTTATTGGGGCTAACAGTAAACTAACAATTAGACAAATAAAATGTAATAATGATCCAAATCATTAAATTAATCCATTATTTTATTTGGAAAGATTTTGAAAGCCCGAGGAAGCTATTCTGACGTTTTAATTAAATTATTTTGATTGACCGCTTAAAGTTGCTTGACTTACATCACGTACATATGTAGAGACAGTAATACTTTATGTATACGTTCTTATTAGACGGTGTAGACCGTCCTAATGTTCCTAACACAATCAGTACCAGTGCGTCATGACTTGTTCGTGAACATGAATGACACTCAGGTACTCGAACGTGTCAAAATATCTATATTGCATTAATCGGCTTATTGCATTCAAGGCCGTGCAAGTTTAGATGTTTAGTGACCGGTCGGACATGATCCAGTTTCAGATTGTATCTCATATAATTATTCATATGTCAAACCAAATGTCATTGAGTTCATAATGTTCGCCGATGAATAAATGCATTGAAATGACGGTAAGAAGATATACATTTATGAAATACGTATAATAATTTGTTAATGAGTAGCTAATGACTACTTAGTTTCAGTATACGCGTAACTATAATTATATGATGATATGTATAATTTTCAAAATTTTAATGTTTATAATAGTTATTATCGTAATTGTTAACTACATATTACACTACCTATCTAAATATTAATTAATACTTGTAATAGAGTTCTTGGAAACATTTATTATTACGTGCTTGATATTTTTAAACTCTATTGAAAATTAATATGTTGTATGCAGTGAAACATTGTCTTCGTTTATGCTGAACGTAAACTTAAGCAGAACGATAATTCAAAAGCGTCGACCGAAAGTAGATGCAGCAAAATATAGTAATAAATATTTTTATTAGACAGCTATAAGATTACCTATTTAATGAAACATTACATTTTAATTAGTGAAATGAAATTCAAAGATTGAAAGGAAATTATAAATAATTTAAATCAGTGGATACATGAAGGTAAAACGTAACAAACGTAACATCAGGCCTATTATCCCCGAAGGGGTAGGCACTCGACCAACGTGGCAGTCGTATACTAGCTCGTTGGCATATTATACTAAATATTTATCATAAACTCAATTCTTGCTACAATTAATTTGTTGACAAACAATACTAATCCAACTATGAAGAACACAAATTAGGAAATATCATCTCGGCAATGAAACAGAAACTTAGCCAATTTGAAAATGGGTAAATGGATTATAAATTCCCAAACAAATAATATTATATTTCGAATACTTTGAATCCACAGGATATATACGTATGTACATATAATCAATAAAAATCCTTTTTTTAATTTGATATTATAACAATATAATATGGCTTATGATTGTTAGCTACGAAGGAACAACCGAAGATAATTTCCTAGTTTTAGATTTTTATTCATGACGTAGCAACTTTGTCATACAATAACAAGTAGATCGAAATGATTGTAATTACTTTTGATTGATTTTGCGTAGGTACTGGTTTCCCCTTTATAGGTTGTGATAAAGCTATTAAATTGTCAAATCATACTAAGTAGAGTAATTAATCGATGTCGGTCGACTGCAATAATTACTATAGAAATTATCACTGTAATAAATTATTACTACTGATTAGATCCTTAATTATATATAGATTTTTGCTATGCCATTCGTAGAACACTGATGGCATAATGGTTTAGAATTCAACTTGCCAATCCAAGCGAACTCTTCTTTTTATGATTTGTGTACGTGCGTTTTTAAGATGAAAAATAACATGCGAATACTTGCCTGAAGTTCTCTAGACTCCTCAAAGCTTCATGGATTCCGTTTATCCGGATTTTATCAGCGTGCCACACTGCATATGACTTTAAATCGTCCCATTCTGAGGACTGTGTAACAGTGGAACGAAAACCGGTTGATGATGATAAATGAATCAGTTACCAAACTATATGGTATATTTTAAGTAAACTAATAATGTAGACCATAAATAAAATAATAAATAAAACGCTCAATGAAATATGAACGATTGAACGAACGATATCAGCTGCACATATCAAATAAAATAACTTATTGAATCGTAACAAAATTCACACGCTGTGTACTCGAGAGCGAATGAGACTCGTGTTTAGAGGACTCGTATTTGGAGAGAGGCGACGGAGTCTATCAAGGTGACAAGCTAGAAAACAATGCATGTGGGCAACGCCCAATGGTTACGACTTACGAGTGAGTATAGGTGATCGATCTAAAACGCTTAGATTTATTAATATTATAGTTATATATAATATAATTTTTATAGTGTAATTAAGTCAAAGTCGGTGTTTATCTGTACATATAGTCGGTAAGATCACAAAATTTATTCATCGGAGGCTGTACGAGACCTATTACAATTTACAAAAATCAGTAATTGTATTATTTTCAGTCTATGTAAACGTACAATAATAGTTCAATCCATTAAATTATTTCATATTATATAATTGATTCAAAGATATAAAAAATATAAGAAGTTGGTCGTATGTAATTATTAGACGATATTATATTACTCAAATAATTAGTTGACCAATCAATTGCTTTATAGAATCGTATCATAGGTATGGTGTTGTTAAAACAAAGCAAACACTTAAGAAACCTGAACACGCAATAATCGCTTCCTATTTCATGCAGAAAAATACAAGGTGTTTCCGTAATAATAAATTTGTTAAATGGAAAGATTCATGTCGGTGTCGATATCAAGATATAGTAATACAATAATATTTATCATTAAATAGTCCTAAGTAATGCAATCTATGAGGAAATTCTCTTATATAAAACACCAGTTCTTACATCTATTTATTTACGGCCTCTCATCTGTCTATAGGAAAAGATACGTCCAAGTTCCGTGACGCAAACGTTACCTAACAAAAACCATTGCGAGTTGAGGGTATAGGCTAACTTCAGCCAAATCGCTTTTTGCCGCAAACGCTTGTTACCGTCTGTGTCT
>DWMF01002122.1:0-10465 GCA_018244815.1 Parelbella polyzona | reverse complement strand
ATGTTCACTCGTCGCCGCCGTCGAGCGCGTCAGTTTTATGGTAAGCTTTCGGTTTGATCGCTCGACATTGACTTGTTTCTTTAAGTGTCCACATATTGAATATCAGAGTCGATTGATCTATTCCTCTAATGCTATATAAGTAATTTTATAGATGCAATATAATAAAGCTAGAAACGCTAAAGAAACGGAAAAAGGAACCATTTTTACTGTGCAAACATTAACAATTTCTGTTAGTCGAACATCTATTCGTTAAAAATTTAATATTTGAGAAACCTTTACTTTGTTTCTTATAAGAGGTTCTAACTATTGCCGACAATATTATTTAAGAAAGCAGTTTTAGTTCCGTAAGATTCAAGTGTATTTAAATAATACCAACACTCAGATACATGCGAATAAATAAGACAAACATTTTCTTAACTTTCATTTAGGTATCACGGAAACTCGGTGGTGGACTTCGACTCACCGCGAGGCGGGATTAGTCTAGAGACAGAGAAAACTGAGGGCGGTACCACCAGTAAGCTCCTGGTGACGAAAGCTGCTCTGACAGACTCGGGGAACTACACCTGTGTGCCGAATAACGCACATCCTGCGTCGGTGTCTGTCCATGTGCTTAATGGTAAGATTTGGTCCACAACTAATGGTCGTTTTATTCCCAAGTTGTTCTCTATTTTCGAATGTATAAGGAAGAAACAATAAGATAAATAAAAGCTAGAATGAATAACAATAGTACGCGGCTTATGAATTTATGTATTTCCTTCACTGTATCCAGCGCACTTGTTGCTCAGCCGCAACCTGGTTACACTAATGACAATCTTCCACGTACTCGAAACTGATTATTTTCCCCGTTACCTCACATCCGAATGAATAATCTATCAGATCGAACTCTAATAGCAAATAGTGGTTTTCTCCTGCTATATCCTGGCACATACGTTTCGCTAACTGTCGCGTGTTCCACAAGCACACATTAGACATTTCCATTAATTATTCGAGAGACGAGTTCGCCGCTCGCTGAGAATTTCAAACTGAGCCGCAAAGCATTAAGGAACAACTTCGACTATCAGAACTTTATTTGCTGTTTACTCTTACTGCGTTTATATATTATCTGATGCGACGTACCATATTGGACTAGATAGATAACTCGGTTTTGTATCTATCTGTATTCCTATATTGTAAAAGTGTGCTGTGATAAACAAGTGTCAAGGGTGTCACATGAAATTGGTAATTTAATTTAGCGGTTAGACTAGTCCTGATATATACAAGAATATATAGCTAATATGTAAAAGATTTTATAAAACTTATTTGTTGTTTACATTTTGTGTTCCTATAGAGTTTGTGTGTCTTTTAAAAAGGCAAAGATTTAGTGTTGACATTCCCGTAGGTATTGGGGTTTCCGAGAGCATGGTCAATATTTGTGTGACAAACATCGCTAGAACTTAGGTGCAAAAATATATTTACGGTCAAATCAAATATTGAGTTTCTCCACACGAAAATGCTGGAGAAATAAAAGGTCCATAAAATATTGTATTACAAATTCTTGTGTTTCTAAAGTGTATATTACGCTCAAAGTTTCAGGTTTATGTGGCTTATTACCATCGCCTCCATATGTATTTATAAACATATCATATGAAACGTAGAACGAAGGTTTTCTGCGGAAGTACATTGGGACCAATTTTTCACTTCATGGAATTCTTTATTTAAAATTTTTTGTCTAGGAGAACACCCAGCAGCAATGCAGACAAGCAACAGGGCGTCATCGTACCTCACTTCGCGAATCAGCTGTGCGGCACTGACCTACCTCCTGTCCACAATGGCCTGCAGATGATCGCCTGAGCTGTCACAAAACCAGAGATGGAGCTTTTGCCAAGTGTTGTCTTGTAGGTAGCACGGTGCTGGATTGTCGGTTTTGTTTCCCAGTCTACGTTCGCATTTCAAATTACACATTGAAATTATATTATCATTAATGTATACCGGTGTACAGAAACGAATGTGACGTAATAGATAACAATAATATTGAAAATAATAAATTTGTATCTTGTATTGTCAAAGCATCGCAACAATGACTAATTAAATTGATAGGGATTAACATTTTAAATTGAATTTGCATTTTATTTTTGAAGAATTTTTATATTTATTGTTATTTTGTAGGTTAAACCATTAATGGCACGCCGAAGTCAAAAGCTCCCATCATCGTAATTCAAAAGAGAATATGTTATTAACAATAACATAATTTTAATTAATTGAGAAAAAAATAGATATTTGTCATAAGAATTATTAAAGTGACTTGTGAACGATTAAACGAATGATTTCGACATAAAACTAGTTTTTATAAAAAGAACATTGGAGTGAGAGATTATTATTTTGTACAATAGAAATATAACTAATTTTGCACACGGCCACTTTTGGACTGAACATAAAATCATTCAAATATAATTGGATTTGTGCCGTAAATAAAATGATGTGATATGTTATCTTAATTATTATTAATTAAACAATGTTGTTATATATTTATGTTCATATAATTTATTTCTATAAAATAACAGCAATGCTTTCGTTGACAATAATTATGAATTAAATTGCTTTTTAAATTTTAAAACGAATTTGTTATAGTTTTAACATAAAAAATTTGATACTGAAAATACCTAAATATTCATGTTGCTACTTAACACTATACATATAGCGCTACGGGTGTAGTTCACGGAAAAAGTTTGGTTACAAATTTGAGATACCGCCTTCACAGAATTACAGCCAGAATCAAAGAACTTAATATACAATTGAATATTTATAGTCTTTAGAGTTGATTCGTATTTTCTTTAAATTCTCTTCTGCTTATATCGAACAAGGGGAGCCAAATGAATAATCGCTCACTTTCAAATGTCATTAAGGCTCTGATGACCGTTGTAGGGTAATGGGTATTAAACGTTGTGGGTTTTTCTTCTTCATTTTATTTACTTCTTATACTAAGTTTATTGCAAAAATATATTATTAACTATTATTATTATCATTGCTTGAGTGGCTAGCAATTGGCTGCGTAACCGCCTGCATACTCCGCTCGTATAATATACGTTTTTTTTATAACTACTGGCGATTAATAATGGCCCAAATTTACTTTTTGATTCATCTCAGTCTGAAATTATTGTTTAGTCCTAAAAAATATATCTGCATTCTATCGTTTCTTTTCCTTTAAGAAATTTTGTCATTTTAAATATTTTTATTAATACACAGTTGCTAGCACAGCTAAGCCGATGAAGCAAGAAGTCTAGTTTCGCGCGTTCTTACCATGACACATTCCTTCGTGTGATAATATCGATATTTGATTGTGTTTCTGTTAGCATATTTAAAACATATTTTATACTTCGGCAGTTTGCTTGTGCTTTCGATACGTTTTTAAATTTATTCTTTTACAAGGTTATCGATAGCCATTGTAACAATACAAATGTTGGCAAACAAGTTGAGTTAAAGTAAATTCTGTGTTATTTGTATTAAAGTACTGATTTTAATAGGATTTAGACCAGTCTCTGGACTTAAAGTATTATGTGTAGTGTTACGTTAAATCCATTGTACAATCATGACACAATTATCCTGCCGATTATATAAATTAAGATCTTAGTTTAATTAATTTGTCGCTGTTAATTAAATATTTTAGCATATCTTCTGTTATTTACGTATGTAAGTGTAAATGGACAGTTGTGTACATAAGCTACGACTTATACGTAATGTAGAATAAAATTTATATCACGTCGCAGTGTAAATATTTTGAATTACATAATGTAAATATATTTAATGAACAACATGTTTGTTAATTATACAATTAATTAATTATTGTATTAACGTGTAGCTCTCGTTCCACCACTCGAGTGGTGGTAAAACTTTATGTTATGTTCCTAGAACATTCTAGCGTATGTGTCGAGGCCTCTCCTCGTCTCAACAGCGTTACCAGCGGACTGGCGTGCAAACCTTCACCGAACATCTTGAATTAAATTTGATTAGCGAAACTCTTAGTACATATTATGTATATTACATTTTAAAGACATAAAATAACAGTACTTATTTACCTGAAAGTTTGGTTTATATAGACAAGTGATTCTAATTTCATATCATAGCATAATTTACACTGTTCTGAAAAAGTACTCCCTTGGTAAAGATAAAAAAAAACATATATTTTGACCCGTACATAGATGTATGATATATACATTGCTCGTTTAAATAACAAAAAATCTAATATTCACCAGTCTGTTAACAAAGTCAGCAATGAACTAAAAAATAAACGTCCCTTGACCAAATAGCAAACTAACGTCGCCATAACGGTTACAAAGTGTTAGTTCACAATGTAACACATAGTCCACTTCCACGTACAATTCGCAACATAAATCTAAAAATACACTTGCCACAAATAAAATACGATTTATTTATTACTCCGGACCCTTGTTGACACGATTGTGCAGTTAGTACCTACCTACTTTTTTCGACTCCACTATTGGACATGGGTGTTCTAGCAGAATGGAAGGTTTAAGTCCAGAGTCGGCCACGCTGGCTACTGTTAGTAAGTAAACAAGAAAATCTTATGATTTATGTTAGCCATGTTGTGAAATACTCGCCCAAACATTCCGACAAAATTAAGGTATATCAAAATTACCCAATGCTTAATTACTCGCCGTGAAACTGGCGTTATACGCACGCCGCCTGAACATTACACGCACACCGCCTGAACATTACTCGCTGGAGGTTTCGACGCGGAGAGGCTCGTTTATTGTAATTATTAGGGATTAACGACAAATAAATGAACTTATTATAAAAAAAACTTTATCGACTGTTCCCTTTTAAGATTCGAATCTTATGTATTCCGTTGACACGTCCGCGTGAACTGGATTTGCCACGTGTAGTACACTTCTGTGCCCCCTCGCGGTACAACGCAAAAGGAGCAACAACAACCGCCCGCGTGTAAATTCCTCGCTGACACATTTGCGCCGTAAATTCAGTTAATGTGAGCGACCCGCCTGCAACTGTTGAATTTTCAATTTCCTTGAATTCTTGTAAAGTAGGCTACACTGGAGTATTAATATAGTAAGGTAGCTGAATTATACTTAGCTATGTTCCTTAATGTAACTTAGGATGTTATAAATGTAATTGTACGACACGACGAGTGTTTTTTACTCGTAACATTTGCGTAATATCTGTTGAGCGACGACGGCGGACGGTTTCATTTCTTTTGTATTTTGTAAATACATCGTAACGAAAGAGAATGGGAGTTAATAAATAAATATTGAAAATGTTTGCGTTTTATTGCTGACAATGTACATGCTTTTATTTGTTACTGTCTTTTGGAAATTAAAGGTTGCGGATCCAAATATATGATTATAATATAATATTGGAGATGGCGCTTGCCCAGTAGTGGGCTCAGACAGAATGATGATGATGATGACATAGAGGTATATCAGGACAAACAATGAAACTAATTGAAAGCCACCTCACATTGCTACCTAGAGATACTACATCTGTCCGTTACCAACATTTCGAAATCATAAAACAATACTTAGTTCATTTTCTCTCAACCCAGCGAAACAAATAACGAGTAAACATTGGATTACCCAAGTTGACTGTATAAGAGTGAAAAGAGTGATAAGAGTAAAAGTAGCACGGCAAAGCTGCAAGGAGAAAGATACATATTGGTAATCCGTGTTAAGTAAACAGTAGTCATTGTAAAGTTAACAATTCAAAGGAAACTTCTAATGTTGCGCTATTTTAGAAACCATAAATTTAAAGGAAAGAAGATATACCTACGTACTGATCGATACAACGCGAAGGAGTTCAAAAATGTAGCTTATACATAATATATGTCTCTTACGATGAAAAAATTAGTCCATGTAACTTTTTATAATGAACCTAAACGGGACAAGTAGTAATAAATTCTTGTTTTATTTCATTACGAGGGCAATCTGTACGAAATGCTCGATTTTATGGAAAGTCATCGGTGTATGTGGGATTTTATACAAAAAAGACCCTACTGTGGCCCAAGAGAATTTAGGGATTATCATCCCCACAAAACCTTCTGTTGTAAAAGTAAAAATATGGAAGAATAATGGACTTAAACAAATCTTGAAACAACGAATTAGTATAACTTCAAAGATATATTAATTTGTGTAATCAGTAGATGTTATAACTTTTTAACACTCTTTGCAGTTTTCAAGTCTACAATAAAAACATGTTAGGCACACCTACATATGTATGGGTTAATACTCAATTTTCACTAGTCCCGACAAATGCACCATAATTACCTATTATAATAAAAAATGATTAAAAAAATCAATCCTAATTTTTATAATCAACGGCCGAGTTAAGCGTAATACCGTTTTAAGCTCCGGATATTACAAAAATATATACCAAATATCACCTCAAACGAATCATGTGTTTGGCGCTAACGAAAAATCGTCTGAAGTCGAATAAAAAGTGAGATGGGAGACGTGTAGGTAAACAAAATTACAAGGCGACATGCGAGTTTCGTTTTGAAATCATTTCGTCTCGTATATAATCACTTTATGTGTACCAAAAGCAATTCTTGAGAATAAATCCGTTTCAGGGTACCGGCAACGTTAATACGGAAACGGAATCCTCAATAAAAATACAAACGACAAGGAGAAAAAAATTAAACATTCAACGGTAATTAAAAGTACATGTAGAAGAAGCATGTCATGTCTCTCGGGATATATTCGGCACTCATTGTTTTCTTGCTACCCTATAAGAGACCTGACATGTAATATAATAATGACTATAAAGTAATCGACAATATTGTTAACACTACTGTATTTTCGGGCTATATACATATTATAAAAACAGTCGGCGTAAAACTAGATCAAAGAGTGGACGCAGCTGATAGTAAATGACAATTACAATCAATAAACAATTGTATCTGATCGCAAACATTGAATTTTACCAATTAAAACAGAGTAAGAAGGTTTTTCCATGGCCATACCTTCTTGTACATGTGTTCCGATACCAGATACCTAAAGCCATTGTACAATAAAACAGGTCGAGCTACTTAGCGATTCAAAACAGGCCATTTCGAAATCGAAAATACGATTATTTGGTAACACATATATGGTGCTCCTCCGATTTAGCTGAGCTGAGCTATGTCTATCTTCCATACCATACAATCACGCTGAGCTGAACCATCCACGACAATTTTTCAATTTTAACTTACTTCAAAAATTATTAAATAAATGTCCCTCCACATTTCATTCGTCGAACGGAACCACATATATACGTATTAAATACTGCCTTTACCTCGTTTTAGTGGGTACACCAATCTCTCTCGAGTAATCCGCTAAGTATTTTCTTTGGAAGATGAAATCTTAAAGGGTATCCAAAGATGCTTTAGAAGCAGTTGCTTCTCGAAAGCGTTTGGCAGTTATTGAAATCTTATTTTTAGCTATGAGCGATTACGCCCAAAATTGGGAACGGATTACTTTGAGGGCCGATCAAAGTGGGAGTGACAGCGTAGTAATTAAGACTTTTGGACTCCGTGTTGGGGTTTCGGAATTATGTTATGTGTTTGAAGATTAAAAATTAATGGTCATAACGACAATAGAAAACATCACAAGAAACCTGAATGCAATAAAATTTTCGTCAAAATTCTCTAAAATACAGATTTTAGAGAATTTAGAATAAACAGTTATTACTACTTGTTTCGTCAGCACATCAGTCTGAAGAGTTTGCTCTAAAAGAAGCCCCGTCTCTAAATGAAACAAAAAAAGATTCATGAATAATATATGTACATTCAATCACAACGTCATTGTTGCTATGAAGTCAACTAATTGATGATATGGATTGAAAGGAATTGTGCAACATTAAACTCGTTAACCTCAGTTGTAGTTATTATTTATGTACAACATAGCTTCCTGTGCACTTTATAGCTAACTGAAATAATTAGACCAAGATGACGAAGAAAAATGAAGATTTTATTTAGAAAAATTTGATTTCATAAGAAAAGTAACACGAAACCATCTTTTAATTCTTTTAACGGCAACGAAAAACACAACATATCTTAAATTAATCGACTTCGAGGAAAAAGGGTCTGCAAGGGATGAATTACCATATATTATCCATTAAATATATCCCCATCCCACATTATACCACGTAAAATTCTATAGACATTATTGCAATTCACAACGTCATGAAATTTAAGCAAGTTTCAACTCTCACGCCTTGATAATAGAGATCTTGTGAGGTGGCTTCGTGAATTGAACACACCATTAGGTACCTTCATAAACATTCGGTTCTAACGATAGGCAATAAACACGTATAGATAGTGCAAGTTAATGACCTCGCAAATCTCCGAAAAGCCTCCACCGGCTTATCTCCGAAGCTATCTTTACTAAACAGTCCTCGCTCCACAAACTCGACGTCATCGAGAAAAACTCCTGCCGTGATGCCTTTTTGTGCTACTCTTCGAAACTTCTTGAGTGTTCTTTTCGATATTGGAAACAGGAAAAGTTAATATGGTTATAACAACACGTCAGGAACAAAAATCTCTATCCGTACTGACCTGACATGCTCCTTCTACATTCAGCACTCTTTCCATATATATACGCCGATTCCCGAGACCTCGGACACCAACGCTTGGCCTATTTACTTTATTATCCTTATTCACACGTTTATATGAAAACGCTATAAATCAATGAAGCAACTAAAATACATAGTACCTACTTCAATATTTTCTCGTATGAATATTTGGTCCTGTTTTATTCATCTCATAGCAAATATAATAGATATTTCTCTAATAAATAGAGTAAACATACTCTGTATTCGTAACCTAAAACAAGCAATACGTCAAGTATATTACATGACTAGTTGCTTCACACAACTTCGTTCTTATAACTCTAAATCTTTCTAAATAACAGCTATATAATATTCTACGCTTTATTTAACTTTTCTTAGGGTGGATATATTTAAAAACTCCAAGCAAGTTTAAACACACCCACATAACGAATTTGAATAACATCAGATTAGCGGTGTTATTAGCAGACAAAAATAGGTTCATGTTTCATTTATTAATTTCGCTCCTTATTTTATACAATATAACAACACTTTTGAAGATACTTTGTTAACGACGCTGGGACGTGCTATATTATATTTCATTTTATTATTGAATGTCTGGTGAGTGTTCATACACATGATTTTATACTCTTAACTCAACTATTTTTCTCGCCGCGATTGTATTGAAATCGGCGGAAACTCATGATGAAGAATCTCGTATAGGTTCGAAACTAGTCGGACCTTTCCGCCCTACAAACGGGGGTTAAGTCGGTACATATGTATACAATCATGTAGATTTTGTTAATTGTATATGAAGTTTAATTCCACCACGTGAGTCTCAAATAGAATATATTCTGTCACTTAGTATTGCAATGCATTACAGTGTAGTTTAGTTTTCTGAAGAAATATTTAGTTGTTACAACGTCGCACTCTTCACGTGTTATTGGCAACACTCGTGGCTGACCTTCTAAATAATCGTCGTCTTATCTACCGTTCCGTCGATGGCATAGTTCACGTACTTTAGGCATCATTTTGATAACTCTTGAGCATAAAGCTCTATAAATATGCTGTAATTATTTGGAATAAAAAAATCTAATCCAAAGCCCCCTGAGTGAGAGATTGAACTATAAACTACTGAACTATAACTCATTGACGTTGAACGAATGAGTGACGTTAATTCTTCGCTAAGACAGAATTCGGCTGTCACCAAAGTTAACATGTTCGTGACCTCGATAAGAAAATGAATATGTCGCCTTTCTCTAGAGGAACGGTTCATACGAGTGCTTGTTTCACGACCGATTTGTACGCTCTGCTGAAAATTTACCTTTTCACACTACCTTAGCCACTAAATAACTATCTGCTTGTCTGTTTTCTTTATCTTCAAAGGCATGGAGTTGATGTTCTACGTTTTATTCTCTTCATTTCACTAGAATTTCTTCCTTATTTTCATATGTTTTATACTTTATCTTAATTTCGTTTGTATCCTCATTTCACAGGTAATAAAAAAAATTCGCTTTATGTTTACCTATATTTATAAAACATATTCCGCACTAAAATACTCTGCCGTAGACAACGCTTCTCTCCTAACAATCATAAAATATACATTCTGTAATTTTATTACATGTACATATATGTATTGTACCGCCGGTACTTCTTAAAAGTTAATCTTACGGGAAATTTTTCTAGGGTAGGTTTCGGCTGACAAATACCTCACAGGTAACTATAGATCATCACATTTAAAAAAGCCGCAAAAAGCGCTCTCCTTTACAGAAGGCAACGCAATGGCCACTTTCAGGATATTGTTAAAGTCCATAGACGACGGTGACCGGTCACGTAGTTTACAAATCTAAATATAAAGACCAAATAGGTTCCCGCGAAGCGCTCAAGGCATTACAAATTACACTTGGCTGCAAAACAAGAGTGGCAGCGTGTAATC
>DWMF01002121.1:0-10465 GCA_018244815.1 Parelbella polyzona | reverse complement strand
ATGTATGAAGGGCACGAGACAGACATGTGTACCTACATGTAAACAAACATCTTAACTATCTACCTGGATAGTTCAATAAGTGATCACAATGAAACAGCGGTGCTCTTAAAGAGACAATACTGATTGACTATTATTGATGTATTAATTGGTTAATGTAAAGTTGAATGGGAATATTCATGGGTTTCCACTCTACCATTTTATCTTTGCAATGGGCTTTGGCTCATACAAACGTTATGTATATATACGTAAAACATACAAACAGCAAGGTAATCCTAAATTCAAATCCTTTCAGTTTTCTATACGACAGATAAAATGAATTACATTCACCTGATTGTTTTAAGAGTTTCAACATCTTCAATTTCGGCATTTGCGGAGATTGACTTAACTTCTGTACGTGGAGGTTCAGAGATAATTACGTAATATTATGGATTACCAACTACAATTTAGTATTTGTAGACTGTGTAACCCACTGAACATTTCTTCTTGGGAAAGTAATATTTTAATTTTCTTTAACTTTTTTGTTACTCGAATATGTTGTTTTAAGTATTGTTTCTTTTTGCTTTATTTGTATGTTTTTTTCTGTATCTTCTGTTTATTAAAAACAGAAAACAAATCCCATAACCATACCCAAAATGATGACATATTTTTCAGACAAGTAATGACCAATTATACGTAGTAGGAGGAATTTTGTAACAACAGATATACTTGCTGATTTCAAACGACAGAAACTTATTTGGCACAAAAAACTAATAGAGGATCTTAGCTAATGTTAATAACCCGAACTCATTAAACGGAGTTACGCTGCACTTTCTAATTAGATTTTCAGTTTTATCTAGAGCGTTTTAACGCTTTTAAATTCCACTAGACTACAAAATGAAAATAAAATTTACTGCCACTATTTCGCTCCGCTCTATCTGCGCTGAAATAACGTAATAAATGACTTTTCTATTATTTTATTTCCTTATTATTTTGACCCTTCTAGAAAATAAGACGTAGATTGATTAGTTTTCAATGTTACTGCCCGAAGACATTTATTTACAATTTTCTTTATTTGACGATCAAGCCGTATATTAAAAGCAGAAGTGGATTTAAAATTATATTGATGGTTGAATGACGTTTACTTAAAAACGAAGAATTAGCCTGAATTATAAAATATCTAAAAAAACACACCAACACCGATAAGGCATTTCTTTACCAGTGTCTGTTTGATTCATTTTATTGAAGTACATAGAACGTAATAAAGAGTAAAATGAATACATATATTAACGTTTAAAGTCACGCGCGAATGTATTAACATTTAAAGTCGCGCGCGGAAAATACGTATTATTTTTAAGTTTCTAGAATCTTCCGTGCACTGTTTGGCTAAGGAAGTGTCACCACGCCAAATATTTTAGCTATCAGCTACCTGTTGCTTTTCAGTCTATGCCATTCTACTATCACTGTGATCTCCCACTGTTGAACCAAAATATATTTATACAGAATCAGTGAAAGTATAAATGAGAGTTCTGCAGTGAGTTTGCGTCCAATGCATAAAATACTTCCAATACAACAACATAGACCATTTTGCTGTGTACTAAGTAATGTAAATACTCCATCTTGATTGCATGATTTCCACAGAAGAAATCAAACTAAAAATACTCTTAATTCGAAACCACTAGCAATAAACGTTTCCTCGCTTTCTTTCTTCATTTTTCTTAATGAAATGGACTTTTGCTTGATTAATTTGAGATTCCGGTAGCATAATGTAATTACAGAACCTACCTTGGTAATACCAATTAACGTTTTTCAATTGGATTGTTGTTACTGGATGGTCAATGCAATTTTTCAAAAATGATGAAACAGAAAATTTTATACCAAAAGTACCAATATGTTTCTGCCAATTTCCATGTGTTCGCTATTGGCATGGTTTCAGATAATTTCACTTTGCTGGCGTCCCGTACGTCTACAGCACTATTGTGGGAAAAGCACGCAGATTTTTTGTGCTTTTAGGCATGACCCAATAAAGTTTAGTAAAATATAGAAAAGTTGAAATTCCTTTGCTCAGCAAACTGTTGGTTTTAATAACTTACCGAAAATATGCATTACAAAATTTACACATGAACATTTAATTTCTTTGCTATACACTGTACTTCCTTCTCCGTTACACAATTTAAATTTATTTCTTTTGTTGCAAATTGAATATTTTCTTAAAATTTGCGTCATGTTATTTTCATAAAATTTCAATGGCAAACCTCCGTTTCTTCACACAGTTTGCTTATAATTTTGCTGGTAGTAATATTAGATTGTCAACGCATTTTTATGTGTTACATATGACGAATAACGCCATAACTATTTTATGCTATATTGAAATATGCAAAAGAAAGATCGGCGAAGACAATATTTCTACAAAAATATATGTTTTTTTACATTTAACTCCATTTTTTAAATTGTTATTGTAAATGCATATTTTCTCACCTATTTCTCTGTTTATTCTCGAATATAGTTTACCAATTTTCACGTCGCTACGAAGAATATTTTGATGGGTATATACGAACAAAAACCTCAACAAAATCGAGGCCATTTTCCAATGTGTATGTTATTCGTGTACCTATACTGGCGCCAAATCCGATGCCAGATTCATTTCCGCTCAATTCGTCCATCCGTCAAAAAGTCTGTTGGTTGTATCAGAGAACGTTGCTTCGTAATCAGGTGCTACTTGGAACGTATCCACGTTGGCTTCCGTTTCTGCTTCATATTTCTCACCTCTGTTATTTATATTTTGATGAATATCAAATTGTGGGTACCTTATATCGTTGTTATGAACGACACCTTCAATTTTCTCTTCACAGGAATTTATTATTTGTACTTTGAAGAAAATCATATTGTCCTTATCTGCAACTTTCACTATTATTGACATTATATATAAACAATTTATATAGATTTGAGCGTCGATAAGCTACAAGAAAAATAATATACTTTTGTGAGAAACGTATACGAAGCGTATTAGAGCTTCTTGTTTATCGTATTCACTTTCTTTCTTATTAATTATTATCTTAATATGGGGTCTTAATATTGTTTCAGTTCAGCATATATGCCTACAGCTAACCTATTCCTCACAGGGATTGGCAGAGATTATGGATAGCTAGCACACTTCTTTCGCAATAATTCCTACACTCGTTAAAGTTATCATTCATGCTTGTTTGATATGGCCGTTTAAGATACGCCAACGAATTAAAAAACTAGCACTAGGTATTTATTGCGGTCGGCGTCGGTCAAGACTGTTTATGAGTTTTATTCATTTTAATAGTCTAATTAATATAATAATGATGTCTTGATAATAGATATGATGTCCAAATTACAATAAGATCCGTTAAATCCCAAATAAATATCATCCGACAGTTATGATATCTGCTGCTATTTTAAAAGGTTATTTACTCTTTCCCATTTAATCGTTCATATAAAAATCGTGTTACGAAACGAAGCAGAAAAGGTAAACATTTTCAAATCATTATTTTTATTTCTGTAACTATTTAAAGCTTCAGAGTTGTATTTTTTTCATTTGTTCCTTCTCTTACAGCGGTGTCATTATTGAATCAATTGTTTTGTTCTGGAAATCATTTAAGTTCACATTAATAAGTTTTTTTTTGTTCCCAGCCCATTATCTACTTCTGGCATTGTTAGTCATTTGCATTCGTGAATAGGCATTTCATTTTTGCGAAACTTCTGTATGAAATGGGCAGAAACTATTAAAACTTTATTTAGGTCGCAGTTCAAAAAAATTAAAACAAAAATAATAATAAAATTTAGCGCGGGAAGAACAACATCCGGTGGCCGAGTCGTGTTTTTGTTTTTGTGCAATCGTTTTAAAGTTTCATGTTGCCTACGTTTCGTTTGTACAGTAATTAATTAAGACTAGTACGGAATAACTGGTGCTAATGAGCTTGCTTAGTCGCTCGTCACCTGAACTAGTGTTTGAGCGTTTTCAGACGCACGTAAATATCGTTTTCATGGATGCGCATTCAGTGACGTTTTAATGATATTAATTATAACAAAATGTGCGAAGTTAAAAGACCTCATAGAAACAATTTAATTTGTTCGCATCGAAACACTAACAGTGAATGTGTGAACATAGTGAAACGGCAGAACCACAAGGTTAGCGGGCCGACTAACGAATGTGCCGCCCCGGAAGGCCGTGGTTACAGATCTTGGCACGAACTATCGTGTATTCTCGAAGATTTCCGAATATTGAAAATAAAAATAAACTTTCGGTGGTTCAGTGCAAAATATTTATTTATTCCAGCACTTACATAGTTGTACACTTGCGTTGCTTATGATGGGAGATGGCGAGTTTTCATTGAGAAAGAAGAATATTTCAAAAATTAAATGAAGAAATTTTATTACCACGATATGAAAAAAATACTACATATTATTTTTATGAAAAAGGATTACTAAATAAAGAGAGAGCAGTTATATTTTATTGTATTATATTCATTTGTCACAGCTCAAAGTATTGATAAAAATATTGTTTCATCGTTTCAGGCCCAAAAGCGGCTCAATGCTGCTATACAGCCGCAAGAAGGTCCGCTACCGGCGCGACGGCTATTGCTGGAAGAAGCGCAAAGACGGAAAAACCACACGGGAGGACCATATGAAACTAAAAGTGCAGGGAACGGAGGTAATTTAAAACAATTTACTATTTTACTTTATATGTATATGACGTTTATAACACAATATGTTTCTAGAATGTTTTTCATCCTATATATAGACAAGTTTTAGCTGTTTCTAGAAAATTTCTACGAATGGAATGGTTTCTAGATCACAAAAAGGCAACTCCAACAGAATTTACAGCGTACAACACGAAATAAACTTGAAGATCGTCCTTAATGCGTCTTGATGTTCATACATTTCTCCAGATGTCCCAGAGGTGCATAAATAATTTCACCTGCACTCGGGAAAATGTTGCTGGGAATCCGAGTCAAGTTAGCACATCCGTTACAATTTTATGTGACGAGGCGAGAGCTGATTTATCCAGACGACACACGGTACAAGGTGCTTACGTAATTGCAAGGTAGGCTGGCGAATCGCCAGTTCCAACAGTTATAGAGCCGAAAACAAATGCTG
Organism: Parelbella polyzona; assembly: GCA_018244815.1. Lineage (NCBI taxonomy): Eukaryota > Metazoa > Arthropoda > Insecta > Lepidoptera > Hesperiidae > Parelbella > Parelbella polyzona. The sequence goes on along the minus strand of DWMF01002121.1, from coordinate 5,365 downwards.
TGCTCCACTTGACTGATCTGACAATTGTTTGGGGGGACACCGTATTCAGTCTTGTAACTTTGATGTAACTGTGTCATTGGGAACTAGGAGGACGTTTGTTGTTTTGAGTTAGGCGGGATTTTTAATTCTTAATTACTGTTTATTATTAAATCATCAATACGAGCTACGAGCTGCCACAGAAGAATAATGTTTGCCGACCATACGCTCACACTTTATAAAATGAGTAGAATTTAAAACATTATTTTTTTATGGGATCTAGTACTTTGTTTCTTTTTTAGCTCAAAGCTATGTGCAGTAATAAAGGATTGGTTATTATTACAAAGTAATACATAATAGCCATGCATTATATGTATATACCTAGTAAATTAAAAGCTAGTAATTTTAAAAACAAGTGCGAAGAGTCATTGCCTTTTTACAAACATTAAATGAGAAAGCAAACAAAAAAGCACATGAACAAGATAGAAAGATAGAGGAAGAATTACAAATAACACAGCTCAGTGCTCCAAGTGATTTAAAGAGCTCGGCTGATTGTCGTCGCGAACCGCGCGACTGGGATTCATCTCACGAACGTCTGCCTCTATTTTAACGGGTTTATTTTTAAATCCAAAGGCTCTATTCAATTCTTGGGGGATGATAAAAACGTTCCAGCTCGCAATGTTCGAAGTATCACGAGGTTATAATGAAAAAAGTTGGTTATTATGAATGAGTATAATATTCGCTACCATCGCTTCGCCTTGTAATTTTGCTGTCTTCGAGCCATTTAATTAATTATAACACTTCTGCGATAGATGTGGGCCTCGTTAGTGACAAACGTATAAACAAAGCACTTTACCTTGTTTTAGTACTATGTGATACAAGGGTTTAATTATGAAAGCTTTATTCGAAATTATTCTTTTTTCTCCTTATAAACTATATGACACAATAATGGATAATAACTGATTGTTGGTGCTAAGATATAGTGTAGAAATCAATGAAAGTTTGCAAATATATTTACTTAAAGCAAAGGTAAAATAACAGCTACAACAAAAGGGATTTGGCAGACAACCAATACAAATAATACACGGGCAATATAAAAATAGTTTTCATCAATAACATCGAACCCAAATATTGATGAACAACCACCAGCTGTCAACACCAGCAATATGCATTTTACGATCGAAATAAAATATATCCGATGCGAAATAGTAAAGAAAAAAAACGAAAAACGGTAGAATATCCTGCACATAAAACCACTTTACGTTGGATAAATATTGCTGACGGAGCCGTAAACGAAAGGCGGGTAAAGGACAATACAGATAGAAATGTTATCAGAATATGTAAAATTTCTATCAGAAGTTACATGTAAAAATCACCGTATCTCTGTATTGGTTTAGATTAAAAAAATAATAAAAATGTTAAAATATTAAATAACATTAAAGAAATAATTATTGGTGGCGAAGTCCAAAGCATGATTCTCTGGAAACAATACTCTTTAGAGAAGATGTTGCCGCTGACCGGTATCTTCGTGAATTTCTACTGAAGCAATATGGTATAACATGCACTGGAATTCCAGCAACTGCTGGAATGTTCTGTAATGTGAATTGAAAATGAAAAATCTCTAGCAAGTAACATTACGTTCAATCATAATAGAATAATGAACAGTGGTAATACTAAAATTATTGTTGTCATTTCAATTAAGAACGCCTTATTAATGACAACCCATATTTTAATACAAATTACTCCATTTAAGAAACGAAGCAAAGAAAGCCTTGACTGTAACAGCTCATTAAAACAGACTTAGAAAAAGTAATGTTTGCATATTACAATACAACGTTCGTTGGGCCAATTCTGCAACTTGAAAGTAGTTCTTAAGACGACGAAGTACGACACAAAGCGATAGAAAATACACCAACAACGAACAGAAATATATGCATTATTAAATATGACAGCAAATTGCTAGTTTTATTAAACCTACAAAGAAATCGCATGTGGTATTTTTTCTTCATTGTATTTCATTGAGAAAAGTAATTTTATTTGGAAAAGAACTGACGTTTCAAATGTTAGAACTGACCTTATTGCAAAATTTGTGTCAAATTGTGCAAAGGGAAGGATTAAAGCAAGCAAATTTGCCGTTCGTGGCAAATATTCACGAGCGTGTCAGTGTTTTAAAGGGCAACCTTTCTTAACTTTTGTAATTAGAGCAATGGCATCGAATTTTGTTTAAGGCTTCGCGGGGGGCTTAAATTTTTTTAATAATTACATTGACATTTGTGTCAATTTTTATGGCATACTATTCTACTGTAGACTTATAGAGAGGAAGCAATCAGAATTGGACTTCAAAAGAATGGAAGAAATGGATTAAGGTAAATATATATTTATCATGTTTAGAGGGTAATTAACCTGCTGATGTTTGTTAGGTGGTATTTAATGTATATCCGGAGCCATTAGATCCCTGTGGAACCGATCCGGATAAAGAACAATCTCTCGAGGCTTGAATTGTCGATACTGCGTGGTGAAGGTTTATGTAGGGAAGGAAAACAAATGTAGATGTAAACGTATTAAAAGTAAACGCAGCAAATTATTACCACTATAATTATAAAAACTTGAGTAAATGTTAAATTTATCACTTTACTAAATAAAAATACAAACATATGAGCGAGAAAAATAGAAAAAGAAAAAATAAGCGGAAGGCAGATAGGCATGCACGTTATCGAAAATGGCATTTCAAGGAGGTATTTTTCTATCCTTTTATTCGTTATTTTAATTAAGGGAAAAATAATCACATGCATATCATATTTTATTCATGTGAAAACTATCCATATTTACGTAGGTACTTACACATAAAAGAATTTATTCAGTTATCTCATTCATTCAACAATTTGTATCTATCAATACTTTTACAAATGTACATAGCCTTGAAGCTACTTATAAAATAGTTCAGAAGGTAGACAACTATACCTTATGAAGACCAGAAACGAAGAAGTCTTAATCTTATTCTTGACTATTACAGTCCCACACCTGAGGCCAGTGCGAATAAACAAGGCGACAGTGTTGCGTGCGAGTAGAGATAGCAGATAGCAGCTGAGCTATTGTTCTGAAACCTGGCTTGTGTAACTAGAGAATAGTGTCGGGTGCACTTTATGAAGTCCATTTCATACTTAAGTGGATAAAACTTTATAATTATTTGATAATTTGTAAAAGATATTTAATGTAAGGAAAAAGTATCACGGTGGCTTGGAGCAATAACTAAACATTGTATTTAAGGTCCTAATAAGTTTGTTAGTATACATCATATTGTTAAAGATGTTGCTGATTTCTCCAAGTTTATATTGTTAATATGAGTTGTCAAAAGTGAAATTTTAAAAGATGACACTAGCAAAAGAAATACATACTATAAATTACAAATGGGCGACAGGTGGGCTCACAATGGGAAACTTGTTAATAGAATGACGAAAAACTGCATCTAGACGACCCCGTTTTCGAAATTTCAATGCAAATGTGAAACTTAGCAAACTGAGGTATGACATGTGTTTTGAAATTCGTGAATTCAATACAATTTCTGATTGCGGTCGTAAAGTTTATTACAGTCATAATTTTAAGTTGAATTGAATATTTTACATTTTTCAACAGGAAATAACCCTAATGTTGAAATTGATCGACCTTGCCAAAAATTTCTTAAAGACCCAAAAATTCCTTAGGTATCACCGCCCATTAAATTCAAGTTTCTACATGAAGAACAATTAAAGACGAATACAAAATTAGTAACAGATTTGCCGAATGCGCTTGATGATATTTCGGGGGCTAGCATTGAAATTGTGAGCGATTAAAATTCGTTTCTATTTCAATGGCGTCAAGTTCCTTTATCCAATGGCAAGGTTAAAAGAAAGGTTGAACTCGCTATCCGCTTATACCTTTTTGCTTGGCTATATTCCAAACCAGCAAAACACTGGGCCCTGTATACACTGATACCGTGAAAGCCTCGGTTTCAGGTGAATTAGTATGTTTATATTTGATTTTAAAACGGCGAACGCTTTATCCTAAGCTTATGAATTCAGCAAATACTCGTATGTTTGCGTTATTGCTAAACGTTGTTCATGACCTACGTTTTAGCAACATACAGCAACAAGATAATTCCATTAGCAATATTCGTGTATGCTATTTATTCAGTCATTTAATTTATATGAATAATCTTTAGCACTGAATATAAATATGCTTTTCTATTAAATTATTTTATTGACCTTTTTACGCGTAAAAGAAATAATCCATCAAAGGCATATGTTGATTTTATAAAGATTTAAAATAATAAAAGAGAGACTAGTTTTGTTAAAGTTGCTTTTATTCAAAGAATTGAACCGTCTTAAATTAAAAACAAACTTGCAAAGCATACTAGTCCTCATTTTAGTCAGTTCGCATAGAAATCATTTGAAAATGCTACATTTCATATTAGTCCACACGCTGATTTAAACGAAGCACGTAAAAAGTTAACATTTGAGGTGCAAGGTGACGTTCCAAGAGCACTCAAGTCGCGAAGGAAATTGGAGAATATAGCGGTTGGGAATATAACTGAAATGAAGAATTTTGTGGTCCGACATATCACTAGCATGAAGAATATTGTGGCTGAACATAGCATCGGAATGAAAATTGTGGTTGAACATATCACTGAAATTGAGCTTGCGGTGTCGGCGCCTCAGACGAAACTCTTTGAAGTCTGACGTATTATTAGATAAGTCTCCTTCTTGTTGTTGCTTTGGGAGTAAATATGATTGCTACTTTATCTTGTCTGTGAATAAACTTTTCCAGATTTGTTATTGCACGATCCATAAACACATTGCTAAGAATGTAATTCACAATACTTGGGACGTACACAAGACTAAAGAATTTTATATGCTAAGAATCGGTTCTCAGGATGAAGTACACTTTAAGATGTTTCCATTAAAAAACAACGTTCCACCTCGTCCCTTAGGATAAGCTGGGAGTGTAAGAAAATTATTAATTTTAGAATTTAAAAGTTCCTACAGTAAGTAATCTCTGCCATTAACAATTAATTTGCCTTATGTTTTGCATATTTACTTTTTCATTGAGAAATAATGGATCATTAAATCAAAAAATTTTAAATGTCAATACAGTCAGCAAAATCATTATCGAGCTTAAAATCAAATTCGATAAAACCACCCTCTCAACTATGGGGCATCCCGACAGACATCACAATGGTGACCAATAAACAATTCAATAACAGAAACACGGGGTCCGAACATAAAATATAAGCGTGCATAAAAACCGCTTTATATCGTCCAATTAGGAGTATGCGTACCGTGGTTAATTGGTGTAGACTTGTTCGCTTATTCATCAAGCTATATCAGGGGGAAGGGGGAGAGGGGGGAGGCGG
>DWMF01002120.1:0-10466 GCA_018244815.1 Parelbella polyzona | reverse complement strand
CACTCATGCACCATCCCAAAAATGTAACCTGTCTGATGTCATGATGGCGATATTTTAGCGAGGCACTAGTTTTTACACCTCGCGTCAATGGTATATGCCTACCGTATAAAATTAATTAACTCAACTTTTTTCCGAGTACAATCGCGCCCGAGCAAGGATTTAACGTAAAAACAAACAAACAAATGCACATTAAAAGTAAACGAAACAGTCGTTCCGATCACTCCAAACAACATTACCTTACAGCGTATATGACACTATTACAATCATGGATATATTGAACACACCAAATTAGCGACTATCGAAACTGAGACATATTTATCAGCATTAAGATTCAAAATCGTACGCCATGATTGCACAACATTACCACGAATGTAAATTACATGTTATAATCCTAAGGTATTTTAGGAGGCATTAGCAAGTTGAATTTAAATAAGTAGTTAGGCCACTTACGTATACCCAATGTGTGGCCATTAGCCAAACAAAAAATAACGCTATCTTTTATCAAATCTCAGTTCATTGACCGCCGCTTACACCAATTTGAAGGTGATTATTAAAATATGAGTTACATTCGATTATGAGCCTAGTTGCTATTACAATACGATATACAAAAATAAATACCATGCGGGGATCAGCACGACATGTGGTCAATAATACGCATGACATAAGAGCGATTTTGTACTTCTGGGATGTCTTGTAATGTCAGATTTGATTTTTTTTTATATATTTTTTAAAGGAATTTTCATTTTGCATTATTGAAATCTAAGTTACAGAATCAGGTTTTTATTTTATATGTAATTGACTAGTTATTGCACTCAGTGTGACTCGCTCTCCCGTGGAAATTAAAGATTATCTCGCCGTAAAACGCAACTATATTTTGACACTGAAAATATGTTATCGCCTTGCCAAGTTTGATTGAAATCAGTCTAATTCTTTTCCGTGCGAACATACAATGAGAACTATCGGATAAACAATTACGCAAATTTTTAAATGTATTTTACGCTCTGTACGATGTACGTAATTTAAAGTACGCTTATTATACAACTACCTTGATTTAACAGTACATCTTTAATTTTAAGTTAGCAGAACGCAAACTCTATAAATGCTAAAAAATATTCCGTGAAATAAATGCTAACAGGTTACAATAAGGATTGAATAATTACGCTTTTAATATCAATTATTTTAGCTTGCATGAATTATTTCAGGCGTTTCTTTGCGATTTCCCAGCGAACTATGCGAATACTTCCAAAACTTCATGCAAAAAACGCTGCAAAACCTCACAGAGGAACCCTAATCACGGAACCGAAGAGCACACGGAATGTTTTCGTTGAATAAGTGATATAATTTTCGTAATGGCGGCTGACGGGCGGGAGCATTAGGGTTGTCGACGGAAGGCGTCAAACTTTTTGTTTACTTTATAGGTAAGCAAACGTTGACGAAAAATAAAGTAACTCTGAAATAGAAGACATCCATACTCCGGTATCTGATCTCAGGTTGTATCATATCAGCATCATTTATTTAAGAATATTTATGTGTGTGTGTGTGTATGTGTATATCATTGACCATTCGACATTAGGCCTCTACGACATATGCTACGACCAAAAAAATTAATAAACGGCAGTTGCAACTTTATACAGAAACAATTACTACAAATAGTAAAAAAAAAATATTAATAATATAAAAATTATTTTTCTTTACATATTTTTTTTACATTTTGTAAATAATACCATAACTAAGAAAAGCAAGATAGTGTCTTCTAAGGTGTAAATTCTGCCAACACACACGTGGCTTTCGAGGCAGATTATGTTCTTAGCCACACTTAGAGATGACCCGAGTCCAATACGAGTACGATTAAAAAGTTAACGACGACGAAGAAATAAAAATTAAATTAATACTTTACATTTCATATGGTTACCAAAAACGAACATAGCATGTGTCTGAGTGAAATATTTTTTTCAATGAAATATTTTTTTAATGAAATATTTTTTCTAATAAAATATAATGTTAAGTAACATAAAAAAAGACGCAGCGACAACCCTAGGCGCACTAACAACGTTGCAGTGCGGTGCTTAGCTGCAATGTGCTGCATTGCGGCGCGGCTGCGGCCCCGGCGCCTACAGGATACAAGCACGTGGTTACTGCCTTGTATGAAACGAGCATGAGTGTAGGTACATGTTGTAAGTTAGATAAAGCTATCTAAGATTAAGAAAGATTTTTTTCGTACAGGGTGACAAACAGATCAAGGCCACCTGAGGCACAGATAGGTCTAAAAATTAGTGGTCTAAACCTTCTTGTACATAAGTCAGTGTTTTATACAACTGTACATTTATGTAAATGAATTGCCTAAATGATTTTGATTATTTAGGCTAACAGGTCGTTATATTTTAATATTCTACGCTCATTGTAAAAATAAAACATGTAAGCGTGGTAATAACTGAAAATCATATGTATAAAGATTGATATAAAATTGAAAGTTATTTAGAACAATTAATTAAATACGCAGTATTATAAAGTTAACGGTTATTTGAATAGTTATAAAATACGTAATATGTCATGATAGTTTCGAAGTAAATAATGGCAGATGGAAAATAAAATAAAATAAAATCTTCATAACTCTAATGTTTGACGCTCGATACGTTCGGCTTACCCGCTGAAAGCCCTAGCTTAATATTATAATATTAATAACATGATCTTCATTCAATAACAAAACCTAAGATCATTTTATTCGCTGAAAGTATGAGGAGAAATTCAAGTGACAATATTCCGAAGACATGATAACACTTTTAAAGACTATATATATTCCTAAGTCTCCAATATAAACAACACAGCGTTTAACGTACTACATAAATACCTCATTGTAATAATAATAAAATGTTTATATGTACACTGTAGATAAAATTGCAACTACAAATGAGACGATAAAATTATTTTATGTACAGTCTATATATTACAAAGTATATTATAATCCAGCAAATAACATGTATCACTCGAGTAATTATGAAGTTAACATGCCATAAATATCTCTGTTCGAACTAAAGAACTATCTATATGAAATACCATACTTAGTAAAACGCGAACATCAAGCCTGTAGTCTCTGAACAGGTGGGCGGAGGAAAGTACTATATTCCCAGTTTCGTTTATGTCCCACAATGGAATAGGTGGTGAGTCGATTGGCTTGCACCGGGCACAAATCCAGACGCCGAGCGACTACTAGAAATTTCAAAACAAAAATCCAATGCTACTATTCTAAATAGTTACTACTTATACTAACTATTAAAACTACTACTTTACGATTGTTATCATTTCAAAAACACGTTAATTAATACAATTGAAGCAAACGAACGAGTCTTTTACACTTGACATTGTCAAGCTAAGGGCACTCAGTACATAACATAGCGCACAGAGAACTTGTTTACTTAGAACACGTAGCACCCCGCGCCGCTGCCCTCCACCACTTAGGTCTCACTTAATGAAAGCGACGGTGGAAATTAATCAAAATGTTTTGAAACAAATCCACGGGCGAGCGTTCAGTATTCCGTATAATTGATTTTTGTTTCTTCGCATTTCAAATGTTACAGCTGAGGCGCTAATCATTGTTATGAAGGAAGACTATAATCAAGGTACATATCAATCGTAGCTAATGTTAATAATGAAATTTGTTATAATACTTTGCTTACTAGGGACACAAAAAGAGACCTAAGTGAAGTCTAGTGCAGTTCTCTCCATAAGACAATTCTGTGATCATGTGATAGTCAGGTAGGATATGAGAAGTATAATTTACAGAGTATATATTATACTTATCGTATAGAGCTTCGAAAAAATACATTAAAATACTCTGATTTTTTTCAATTGCGAACAACTTATATGAATTCCTATATCGTTTTTAAATTCAGAGAGAATTCCCAAAGTACACAGCTTAGTAAATATGCCAAGGTTATATAAAGAAACACAATAAAATCGTGAAAGCATTCGAATAATATGAAATTATGATTTAATATGATTTTGTCATACATTAAAAAAAATGCGTACGATACTCAGCACGTCCTAAGACATAATAAACTTTACTACTAATAATAATAGTATCTATTACTATTACCAAGAGTAATGCTATTATGGAGTCTGAGAATAATGCACAAAACAAAGAAAAAATAAACAAGCGTGAGGTTATTTGCTTATTGAACCCCAAAAATTGTAATGGCAAAACGTTTCGCAGAACAAGCTGAAGTCGAGGCGCGGCACGAACAACGCTCTGTGCGAAGTTGAAAAATATAATTTTCCACAGAGGGCGTTGGCAAGGTGAGTCACTGAACTCCCGCCACTTCTGAGAAAAACTAGACGAAAAAATTGTTTGGCAAGTACGCGTGTCTGGAATTAGTATGAGAATTGCGAATCGAAATAATTCAATACGAGTTTTCCGTTGCGTTGAAGATAAACGAGTCACGCCGTTGGAGGCAACGTCGTCACATTGTTGGAGCGAAATAATTTTTCTCGTCTTCTTTCGGTACGCTGCAAGAGCAACGTACCAACAGCCTCACTTGTCTAAAGATGGTGAAAATATTTTGTTGTTTCTTTTATAAATTTCAAACAGCTCATCAGCAGCTGCGAGTTGGTAAATTATCACCGTCGGCTATAATTAATATTAGAACACGTCTTCAGAAATTAGCAAAGTACTGTTGATAACTTTTCGTTACTGTATTTTTTTTCACATATTGGACATAAGTTAATTACGTTCTAATTAAAGAGACAAAGCTAAAGAATTTCTGCCATAGAACAGCAAATACCTACATATACATAAAGTCAATAACAAGAAAAGAAACCGCCTTATGCGTGATAGTAATCTCAGCAAATCCACCATGAAACGATCTCTCCACTCTTTTCTTTTGATTTTAAATAGCAGAACGCAAACCAATCAATCAAAATCACTAGCCGACTGAAACTTGATAAAAATCAGAAAGCCGCATGCATCTTACATAGAGTTGTCATCCAAAGTCATGCACGAATACGCCAGTTCAAAAAACGCGCTGTGAAAAACGATACATTAATGTCACGCTTCATTATGCTCGAGATGAGGTTACCGTATTACTTTATTATGTGTTATATTACCCTTGATGTGTTACATACCCAGTAAAATCTCATAAACGTCTTGTAATGCGGAGAAGATTACCGCTTTAGACGATCTGGGCACAATAAATCCACGATCATGTAAAATTTAGACAGTTTCAGTTAAAATATTCACCGAATGACGCAAAACGGTACGTAAATGTAAAATAAACTGTCACCCCGAAACAGTGTGTTTGTGGAAGAATATGTTCCATTTAAAGAAAATGTACTCGCGCCGCGTCAAGATGATAACACACACTGATTATTATAATTAGTAGGCATATGAGCATCATTATCATCATCAGCATCATGGAAAACTTTACTACGTTCCCGGTGATAGATGCTCGTCACCTCTCAGAATGACTAGGATCAAAACCATGGTATACCATGCTGACCATCTGCGAAATGAAGGGCTTTATACATTTTGGAGAATATATTTGAGAACTTATCGTTTCACTGTTGGTCTCTCATCTCCCTTTTGATAACGAAACTAAAGGGCATATGTAGCACACATGAATCAAACTATGCAGGTGTACAAACTCTACATGCCTTAGAGAACATTACACCTGACTAGTTATGATAAATGATTTTTTAACTAGATGTAAATTTCTCTCGATAATTCTCTTTACCATTACAGCAAGTAATATTTAATCTTTTATAACCCGCATAACATGTTAAAGTTACAAATGCGTGGTACATTCAATTGCCAACAGAGTGCCGAAGCGAGCGAGTGAAATCTAAACCAATTGGCAGTTATTAACAATAGACATTATTATGCACTGACAGTAGGTCATCAGTGGTATGATTACCATTTTTAAGACTATGTATGGATACTACATACATATGTATTGTGGCAGACAACGCCTCCCGATAATGATTTTGGGGAGAAATCCTTTAATTTATCAATCCTCATCCAGGGCTACCGAATATTGCTACCCTATTTTTATCAAATACAAGAAGTACTTTTCTCATTGACTATTCATATTTTAACCTAAATATAGAGAATTAGTGACATTTTAATTTATTAGCAATAGAAAACAATCAAAAGAAGATGTTCCCGTTGAACAACAGCGACAGAAACGAAGACAACACAACGCTCGCGCAAAACCCTGCCCAAAGGTCAATTATATGCATTAAATCGATAAATACAGGACTGGAAACGCTTGAATTGATTTAACAGGCATTAAGTTGTAGGTACAATAAGCCCACACGCAGTCAAATGCCAGCCAACTCATCGCGTGTATTGCAACGCATGAGATTCACTTAAGAGACAAATCCCGAAGCCAAATATAATTAATCACTGTAAATATTTATAAATGGGATCAATTTATTAAAACACATTAAATAAATGTGTAATAGTGGACCAAAACTACGGTCAAAACGCCATAATAAGATGTGACCCATAACCAGGATCAAATTATACTGTAAAATTTGGTCCTTGAATTGTATGGTCTATGGGGCCTATAATTTATAATAAGCTACCTAATTGTGAAAATTCGCAAACTGATTATAAATTCAGAAGTTTATTTACAGAATATTTACTAAGAAAAGCCAATTATTCTGTTAAAAATTCTCGAGAAGAATAAAATTACTTATGTTATAAATTACAAATTTAAATTGCGATTGATAAACATCTTTGGTAAAAGCTAATTTAATATTGACATTACGAGTATATATGTATACCAACAACGCTTTTAAACATAATTGATACGTCAGTTAAAAGGTGAGTAATTAAATAAGAGCCGCAATGAAAATATTTGATCTCGCCAGTGAAATGAACTTAAAGAATAATCTAGGCCGTTAATTTTAAATTTGAATTGTCGATAAGCGAAGGGAAAGCGATGGAATATGTATATCGGTTACTATGTATTAAGAATTCAAATGTTTCAAAATGTAGGTCAGATAATGTTGATTAATCACAACAGATTATGCAAATTATGCGCTTTAATTTTAACTTTAAATTGTTATAAGCCGAGGGTTAGAGATAAATAATTTGTATGTCGGACATGTATTAAAGTGTTGTTTTTTAATCGTATTGAAAATGTAGACGAGATTATGCAGATTGTCACAGTCGTGACAAGAATTTAGCTTCTTTGAATTATTACGTGATTTTATGAGTTACGGTTATAATTATTACAAACGAGTTACAGAAAGTTTCGAGTCAAAATATTAAATGGCTATGAATTAAATTATATCCCGGTGACCATGCTGATATTTAAATTAACGAACGGCGCTTTAGTGAAGGATACCGTGTGCGGTGTGCCACCATCTTAAACGGCGGTCGTGAACAAGGTCAATGTCAGTATTTTTAGGAATAAATACATTTATGTATAAGTGCCGATGAAAGAAAAAGCTCATTACGCAACGAATTGTTTTTTCTTCGAGTTCTTCTGGACGGACGCGCGATGCCTTATTATTTCTTACGTAGGCGGGCTGTTGTTTTTTTATCAATTGATTTAACGCCGCTTACATGATGTTTACCGCCGATTACCACCTAGTTACTTAAGTGAACATCAACATACTTAAGAACTCATATTTTATTACGTCGTGCGAAAGTCTAATGTGAATTCGTTCGAAAATTGAAGTTTTTATTATTGTTTTAATAATATATTGGTTCGTTTGATAATTGAATTAGTGTTATCTACGAGAGTGTGGTGCAATTGTTTTAACAGTAAACAATAACAATTTTATCGCTAATGAAATTTTTAATAACGCCGGAAGGCTATGGTTCTATTTGAAAGTGTCATTTGATCGTAGTGACCTTTTAATCAGGGAAATGCGATCTTTAACATTGTTTTGAAAGTAAACTTTCTACTAAACTAAACAAATAAGGTGACACTTATTCTTTACGCAATATACTGTATTCTTTTATAGTTTAAATTTCATTGGGGCCGACTTCGAAACATACACATTAATTATATAATTTATTATCATGTTTCACTATAACATATGAAAATTACACAAACTTCTGTCTTGGGTAGAACAGGAATCCATAAGCCACGTTTCAACAAACGGACTTACGAATCACTGGACGAACGAACCAGTGAAATGCCTAATTCATTGAAAACTGTTCAACGCGGAAATTTAATGCAAAACATTAGCATATCGATTCAGTAAAATACGTAGATGGAATAATAATATTATCGTGTAATATTTAGCCAGAGAGCACACATGATAACATGAAGCAATATTTAGCGAGGTAATATTTTCATTTTCTCTGCACTGAAAGAACTACTAACAAATTATTGGACGCCATTGAAATGTCCTCCATTAGCAGAATGAACGGCTCGATCTCAATCAGAAGCCGCACAAGGCGCACCGGAGGAGAGATCTAATTCCATTTCAATTTCTGCTTTGCGAATATTTCCCCGCTTATGACGGGGAAGTCCCTACTTATATAGAAATTAAAACATCTCTCTTCATACCGTAGGCACTGTAGATACACGTGAGGAGTTTTACCTAAGTATATAATCTGACATATAATGATAAAAATTTAGTTAAACATAAATAGGAGCCGCCCAACAAAGGTTTTTTTTTATTTTTTACGCTTACTCATTTTTTGCGTGTGAAAATGTTAGACTGAGCGTAATCCAAACAAACATGATGACCGGCTGTGAATTTAAATAAATAAATTCAACAAAACCTTTAAATTTACATACATATGTTGAACTTTTCTTTGTTTTTGAAAAACAAACCAAGTTTATTGGGGGGGAGGAGGCAGTTTAGTTCTATTGTGCGTTATAATTATTTGGGTGACGAGTTATTGAGTCTCAGTCAGTCTCCCCAGGGGATAGGTCTAGCTCGACCGCAGTACCACGCGGCACCTACGCACATTGACATGTTACTCACGGCGGCGACGCAGCCGCGTAAAGCGTATACTTTACGAGTCTCTTAAAACTCAAAGACACGAACGATGTCTTGTCCACGTAGGGATGGACGGTATACATCGATGTAATCGAATACGAATAACGTATAATTTAATTAATTGCACCCTTTTAAGGTATGTTTTACGGTACACAAGGATTACTGAGATCACGAGTGGTTTTAATATGTACGTACGTAATATATTGTTACAATAACAAAACGGCTGTTAAACTACATATACATATCTATAAATAAATTCGTAGATACGTATAAACACTTTTTTGCTCCCAAACAAAACAAATACTTGTGCCCATCACATAAATATCCATCCAGGGAGGGTATGGAACCCACAATCCCCGGTTCAGCACTCAGTTTCATTAACCACTAGACTTATATTACAATTTTTTGTACAATCACCTTATCCCAGCATTACAGAAAACATCGATGCGTCTCAGAGTACACGGCTCTCGCCGGCGTCGTTTTAGTTTGTTTACCTCCTGCTCAAAGGCGAATGGAAGTGACTTTGTGTATGACCCTTGCCCTCGACGCACCTACGCAGAGCGGCTACACTCAGAGGCGTAACTAATGACTCACGACAGAAATTTCCAAATTAAGTTCACGTACGTATGAGGATCCTTTGACACAAACTAACACCCCACCCAACCCCAAGTGAAATAAACGCTATCTTATTCGAAAATATGGTGACGTAGAAAATATATAACCGATTCGAATGCTTTTGAACAAAATATCTTTTTACACACACTTAGAAAATGAAAGACAAAACTTATCTAAACTAATGGGAGATTTTGAGCACAGGCATCATTCATTGGACAGCACACTGATAATAATTTACAGAACCCGTATATATCTATCTAGATACGAAGGAAAAAGAATAGAACAAAACAGAACTATTTATGTTTTAAAGACAAGGCAACACAATACTATATGTAGACATATTTGTTATAAACACATAGGTTTAATTAACACCGTTCACAGGGTCGTTTTGAAGAGAATACCATTAGATATTAAGTAATATCTTGTATACTTTAGCTTAAGGTATTACACAAGGGCAAGTAAATTAATAATAATCTTCACGAAAGATACATATCTATATGAATTAAATATATACAAATAATGGCGCTGATTACGTTACGAATATCCGTTATATAAAATGGACGTTCATTTCATCATTTAATTATACGGTCAATGACTACGTGTGTTTGTATTAATTAAAATGTAATTAAATAATTATCTATCTCTTTCTTCCGAGAGTCGTGAACAAAAAAAATGCATAATCTCTTCAATTACCCGACTCGCCTCTTAATTATTTACGTCAAGCAAAGCATAATATATTTTAATCGGTATAATACAAAGTGATCAATCTTAAGTAAGTTTCAAACAAAATATTCTTTTCGTGTCTTGTACGATTCGTACATGAATGGAAAATGAAAGAAAAAATGCAACACGTAAAAAATTGTTCCGTACAACTTTATTATTAGGTATTA
>DWMF01002119.1:0-10467 GCA_018244815.1 Parelbella polyzona | reverse complement strand
ATCTGGTTTCAAATCCTAACATACACTTCTTTACAAAACAGGTGAACGTTCTAAGATGAAATGTGCACTTTCTACAACGGTGAAAGAACATCCTGGGGTAAAACCGACCTCTTTAGAATTCTCCATAATGTTCTCTAGGGTACGGGAAATCTGCCGACCTGCACTTGGAATGAGTAAGTTTTGTAAAATTATTGAAAATCAAATCAGATTTCTTTTTAACAAATCCTAACAACTTATTGGCAGATGAGTTGTATTAATTATAAATTGATAAAACTGACATACTGAACACTGAAAACATAATGAACCCTGTCGCAAACACTATAAAAATGATGAAAATGAAAAAAAAAATATATTTAGGGTATACTTGGCATTATTTTGAGGGAACAATCAGAGAGTGAGTATAAACAAGCAAAGTAAAAAACGGCAAGAATATACGTTGCTGAGAAGCCAAACCAAATTGAAATTTGCCGTATATTTATTTACTCAACATTTCACGTGGAATTTGACGGCAGAATGAAATTAATTAACGAGTACAACTAAAACAGAAACAACGTTAAACCACTGGCTGCGTCGTACACACGAAACGTGAAATTTTATACATTATTCTGTCACACCTTTGTCTCCCTAAACTCTAAATAAACTCCTTCGTTAAAGAAACAAAGCTGTGTGATAGTTGTCCCTCTACTTACAAACAAGAAATAAGATATTGTAAATACACATTGTTTTTATTTCCATTTCTATATATTTTTAATCCTTGAGAAATAAAATATCATAAGAATTATTAGAAACTTTATCAGTACGATAACTAAAGCAAAATTTAACATAATAAAAGCATTCATAGTTATCATTTTTCTGACCTTTTCTTTTTCTTTATCCCATCAGCAAAACAAGCAACCGTTTGCTTTTGTAAATGCTTCATTTCCCAACTCCAGGTTATTATTTCTGCCATATCCATGGAATTATTTATGCTTGCAATACCATCACTTACAATCTCTTCTTTACTTTTCACATATACAGGGTTTCTATAACATACCCTGTCCTTAGATCTAAGAACATATTTTTCTGAAATATAGTGACACGGATGTCTGTAAGGAGGTTTATGGTTATATGGTTAACTACATGCTGGTAAATTTTGGGTACATTCAAACTACGGCTCATACAGATTATTTTGACAATAATTGAAAATAATTTAGATTAATTTTTCAATGAAATATTGATGAAGGGAAGTTCTTATAGAAATTAAAAAAATACCATGAGCCCATTCTAGTTCCAAGATGAAGTACAATATCAAAAAAGCCTGGAATAAGTTTAGCAAAAGACCGTCGACGGTAATGAATATTTATGAAAGTTATTTTAAGCTTTGAGTCGCCGCCATCTTGAATATATCGATTTGATTTGTGCTTTGCGTGAACTTTATAGAACGTTTTGGAAGTAATTTTGTGCAATAAAAGGGTTCTCTCACCTAAAAGCAGCCAGTTCACCTCGTAATAGCAGTTTCTTTCACAACTCTTTCATCCTTTAAACTTCTCTCTCGAACACCTTGCTTAAACACGATAAAAAAGCGCCCAATAATAATGTTGTCAAAAGGTTTATACTGAAGGGAAAAAAATTCTGAATGACTATTTCAATTATATTAAAATGTTTGTATGTACTATGAATATCTGACAAATATATGAACTATGTTGTTCGCCCTCTTAATATTATTTACTCGTATACTGTGTAGTATAGAGGATAGAGGATAGTATAGAGGAGTGTTCCTCTGCCTATCTCTTAAGGGAAATACAGGCGTGATGCTACAATTTTTTGTTACGTTTCTCCTCAAATTGTCGAGTCGACAATACTCTAAGAAGTCATTCTGCATTTAAATAAAAGTAAACTCATACATTAAAATATGTAACACATGTGGCTAATAAGATTTTAATGTAAGTCACATGGAGTTATGCGGAGATGAGACACTCGCGCTTTTCTCACGACTCGCGCCCCGTTCTCAGGATAAATCAGTGGATTTTTGCAGGCGAGTGTAATAAATCGTTGGGAAAATTCACCAACAAATTTATATCCGGCAGCGAAAACAACTTTCCATTTAACCCTCAAAAAGCTTATGAAATTTTAATGTTGCGAGGTTGTATCTTAAAGGCACTTCGGTAAGTGCGGGACGAACAGATTTGCAAAGAATATAAGAAAGGCTTTGAATTTGGAAAAAAATTTAACGTTAAGTTTGAACATACATATTATATACATTTAAAATACGAGTTGTAACTATTTGGGAAAGTCAGGGTTTCTTTCGTCTCAACCTAATATAAGTCTATTCATAACTTTTATCTTTGTCTCGCTATGATCGTGTTCCGTGAATTAATTGCACAACAGACCATAGTCAACTATAAAAATTCTAATATTTCGTGTGCTTCTTAGCTAAACGAAATGGCGTGTGAGTTATCCAGTTTGCCTTACGCATAGGACAGACTGAAAAACAGTATCGCAGCTTTCACGGAAACAGACCCATACTGTCTTCACAAGGTGAGATGCATTATGATCATAGAACGTCACACCAGGCGAGAGAAGCTCTGCAGGTTTCACAAAGCTCAGGGAACGTTGTAAACAATTTGTAATCGTATAGGTTTATTTACGATGTTTTCCTTTACTATAGTAGCAACTACAATAAATTTTTGGAATGAAAAATTAATATAAGCATCGTCCATTTAAAAAGCGGCCGCACCCGGCTACTGTCACGACATTTTTTACAAATAACACCAAAATATAAAACACGTTTTTCCTTCCATATCATTGTAAAAACTATGTACAAGGCTAGACATTTCATATTAATATGAAACATTACATACTTTAATAACCGCATATCACTGACGTATTATAAAATGAACATAATAACTGCTTAACTAAGACCAAACGGTATTTTATTTTCAAAAGCTTATAAAATATTATGGTAATTGAAACAAACCGGTATACTCTACAAGCTCGCAAAGCGGCTGATATATATTTGTTACGCTTCAATCTATTTAAAATCTGTTTGTTTTATAGCGGTAATATATTCAAGGCACATTTTCAAATAAAGATGTGCTCGATTCAAGACATTGGCGGACGAAGCGCTGGTTTATCTGGTACAAGTCACGTCCTGCTGACGACGTCTTTGCAGACGGCGCCCGTAACGATCTGACAACATCTCTCTTGAATATAAAAGCTTTGTAGGGAACCGCAGATATTCAGTTATATTTATATTTCCCAAGGGGAATGTTTTTTGCTGAGTACCCATATACATATCTTGGAAGTAAGATCAATATATAGAGCTTCATTTTTTAAGTTATGGTTTAGATACTGGAAAGTATGTATAATATTTTCATATGGCACTACCACCTTCAGGCGTTTACTGTTTCTTTACTTTCTCTCTATAACTTTAAACCAGCAATTCTTGTATATATATAATCTGGATCTCTGAAACCGCTAATCCGATTTTCATGATATTTAGTATGCAGGGGATTTTGGGGACGATAAATCGATCTAGCTGGGTTTCACTTTTAGAAATTGCGTTTTATCCGTATTTTAGGGAATGAAAAACTGCCACAATATCATTAGAATACGAAGGTAAAGTTGACCACCATCTACAAGATTATAATAGTTCAAATCGGGCGGTTCCGAAACCAGAGGACCCCGGTTCGAGTAGAGATGTCTCCAGCTCGATAATTTTTTTTAAGTTCCTTTATTGGAAGTCTTTTATCAACGCATCTAATTGGTATCTTAAAAAAGAACACAAAAAAATATCGAACTAAACTCGGTAATCCAGGTGTTTCTTATTATCAGACCACACTACAGTTGCCTTTATTATTGGTAGTGCTTATCACGCTTTACTCTAGCCTTTAAAGCCGTTACTTCAATTATCTCAGTCTTCAGAATTAATAATGCCTTTGACCTTTGGTTGCTGTTTTATGTTTTAAAAAAACGTGTATGTTATTCTTACTGGTGTAAAAAGAAACAGTATAAATCTAGAGAAATAGACGGCTTAGTCTGATTTATGGACATTAACTAACGTAAATTGTTGCTTTGGTACGAGTAGCTATGGAGTTGTTTTCTTATACACTCGCCTGTGACTATTTCCTATGAATACTGCATTCATAATGTTATTCCAACAAACATTTTCCGCAAAGCTCATTCAAACTAGTTCTACATTTTTTTATAGCCAGATAACTCTCTTTTAGAGCACTCGCTTTCGTTTTACATTTAAATCTTCCGTTTGAAGTTTCATTCGAGTATAATTTCGAAACAGCTTATGAAAATATGGCGTGAGAATATCTTCATACGTATGTGTAGTGATGTGGGAAAGGTTGAATATATTTAATCAAGATATTTGTAAAATTGACTGCACCCGCGGCTTGCCTGTGTATTGAGGTCGGGGCGACAGCTTTACGTCAAATAGCCGTAAAATCGTATTTATTATATAAATCACATAAACTGCGATAGACATTTATTTCTTATTACATCATCACGCCTGTTCCGCTACAGGGCTTACCGAAAGCACTAAGTGCTAAATATGTCTATCCTCATAGACCAGACATGCTTCGTCTACACTTATTACTCTCTTCATCTACGCACCCTGCTTTCTTATGAATATTGCTTTATATAATGATGTACGAGGTCATCACAAAATTTGTTTTGAAAATTGCGAATGTGTAGAGAAAATTTATGTTATTAGGTTATTTCAAAAAAATAAGAGTTATAGTAACCCTTATCATTATGAAAGATGAACCCTGTCCAACAATGGAAACAAAATATTGGGTAAGGTATACTTCTATAGATACCTTGTACATTATTGATTATTCTGTAACCAATACATTTACAGTACTTTTTTATCGTTTATCATAGTCATAAAAAGCAAAGTGCGAGACACACATATAATATTCAACACGAAAAAGAGACAGTAAAGAAAAAAGAGACAAATAGTGGCCAGTCATATCATTGTGCTAAATCTTAAATGTAGTACTGTAGCAAAAAAAAACAAATTGTTACCACGGATAAAGTGGTGGGGAAGGGTCGCCCGGTCGACATTAGCCAGGCCCAGATACGCATCTCGTTAGGGCCGGCCAATGAATTTAAACTGCCTGTTTGAGGCTCGCGTTTTAAAAGAAAATATTTGGCTACAATTTTTTTACAAGGGCCTATTACGTTTACCTGTCGGATGGAGAAGGAATACATCCCCCGACCCTATGCTGAAATACCAGGGTGTCGTATGGAAGTCACTAAGCCTGGCGCTGGCAAAACGGTGAGTTGCGGCCTGTATAGGCTCGACTAAATGTCCTGGACGCCGACGAGCAGTAGCGTAGGCGGTACGAGAAGCGGTTTTCTGCGATACCCACTTCGCATACCCAGCATAGGGATTACGGGCAAAAGCACCTCAGAGTGATTGAGAGCGCGACTGTTGATGGCAGGGGTCGTGGGTTCGAAACGAATATTTCTAACTTAAAATTTCTAGTTAACATTTTTTATAGTGGCTCACTGTCTGGGTTTGAATCGGCTGACCTCCAGTCCATTGTGGAAGGTGAATGTCACTGGTGAGACGACGGAGACTACCATACTCCTCTGTCTACCTTTTCGGTAATTACAGATGTGAGATTATTACTTATAGGTAATCTAAAGATACTTTAACATTTTGTGACTGGATACATTATAATGCCTTACGCAAGGTGATCTCGTAAGTAGAGCGTTAGGTAATTCAGTATATTAAAATATATCCACTGAATGTATTCGCTTGCACGTAAAAGTGGCACGTATCTGTTGAAAAGGGTCAGTTTACGGCCTTATTTTACTGCCGGGAAATTCCCCGTAGCCGGTGGGAAAATTCACATAGCAACTCGAAATTGAACTTTGTTTTGCAACCTTTAGAAATGATAGTGAAAATGGAGAATTAATTGTTTCAGACCTTTTAGGACTATTAATTTACGTTATCTGTATTCGTTTAGATAATTGTGTA
Organism: Parelbella polyzona; assembly: GCA_018244815.1. NCBI lineage: Eukaryota > Metazoa > Arthropoda > Insecta > Lepidoptera > Hesperiidae > Parelbella > Parelbella polyzona. The sequence continues at coordinate 4,490 of DWMF01002119.1, read as the reverse complement.
TGCAGATACAGGCCAAATTTATAAATTAGGACATGAACCTTCATTGAATGAACATTTTCATTGTTCGATTTAGGTCTCCAATGAGAAAGAGAGCAACGGACTGATAGTCTTTACAGATCTGACAGAATATTACGGAGAACTGTGAGATATGCAGGTTTTGTCACGTTTTTCTTAATAATTTTACTACTATCACCTACACTGCCTACTACTACGCCCCAAATTTTGGAGCCAGGACCTGCAACATTAAGCTATGACTGATTTCTTTTCTACTTTCTCTATATTTACTTTACAGAATTACTCCCATCTTCCAGATGACATAAAATATAAATATGCGCTAATTTCAAGTGCGTTAAAAAAATCTCTTTTTTCGTAGAACATGAAACAAAAGCTCGAGTCCAATTTGGCAGAGCTTCCGGCGACTCGCAAATTAAATGTTTAATTTCTTTGTTAATTTTATCGTGCCAAAATGGACAATTTAATGCTAATGAGTGTTTGTGAAAATTTACTTTGTAATTAACAAGAGATGTTATAATAGACGGAGAATATACAGGCGCTTATAAGGCTTTACACATATGTACAGTGGTATTATTCTCTAGTACTATTAGCGATACCATATACCGAAGCAAATACGATACTGAGCAAATTGTTTCATATTATATTATAATATAGACCGACCAAACTTATTGTAAGGCTTGGCGGCATATTGAGATCTGTAATATATATTATTTCCCAAAACGTAAACATTTCTCGCGCATTCTATCCGAAAAGCCGGAATGGTTTTTGTTCACATTTTGTAAACACGTGACAGCCGAACATGTTTTCTTTTTGTAACAAGAAAAACCCGACTTTATTTATTTCTTCAGTAAGAAAATAATTTCCGTTCACGCAAATAGGCATTTTTTTGTTTTAATGAAATCGAAGTAATAATTTTTTTTAATCACTGTAAAGCTCAGTAAAGTGGCAGGTGGTCAGTTCTCAAATGTGTGACCCTCAGCGGGATGTATTCAGATGCGGGTCCGTACCTTAAACGGTGAGCAATTTAGTTCTGGATGTTATCGTGAAATAAATCATTAAGCATTTAAGGCCTTCAAGTAGGCACTTCGTTGCTGACACATATTTTTATCAACTTGCATGTCCTGTACATTTTCGAGCACTCTAGGATTCTACGATTTATGTAAATTACATATTTTGTCGCTAATTTTATTATGTACGAGTTGATGTTTTCTTACGAATTCTTACGTTTAGACGTGTTACAAATATATAAAACGCGACCATCATGACTCATGTAGCAGAAAATAATAAATTCTAAGACACAATTCCACGTTGTTGTACATGACCGGTTTTAATAGAAGAAGCTCTATTTTGACTACGATGCTAATTTTTGGTTTCCCGCAACGTCCAAGCCCGGACTCGTGGGAGGCCTGTTATCTACGTCGTACGTGGCCGTGTCAGAAGGTTTTTCTTGCAGCGTAGATTAGGGATAGACGCAGAAGTGATAAAGGACTGACATGGCATTGAGTTCTAACTCACATTATTCTCATGCACGTCAGAGCAATGTCGTATCTGCACTGATGTGGTGTCAATTTAATCTTTTACGATTATTATGAATCAATGACCAACTTGAGGTAGAATGTGGAACCAAAACGAATACTATTTTATTATATCTTAAAAACACGCATTTTATGGGATAAGCGAGCAACAATTGCTAAACATCTCTATACCTATAAACGGTACGCATCTTCTACATTGATAAATATACTATAAATGTATGTGTTTAACAAGCCCTTGCGATGACACTGAGAAAACATTGTCCCTGCAGGATAAAGAGCTGTTGTTTTAGGCCGCGTGCTGTCCACTAACAAATTTGAACAAAGGATAACATGCCCAACTATACATAGTTTTGTCTCGTCAATCATATTCACACTAATTTTGTGAAATATATTCTGATCTGTTGTTCTGAGATCCGCCATTGATCTGTTCGAGAGGCATGCCTTTTTCATATTAAAGTGATTCTGTGTACCTATATTTCATTAACGTAATTCTTTAGTGTACATTAAAATAAAACCTGCTAAGTATACGCAATGCATGGTTATATTTTAAAATGTCTGCTATAAGTATTTAATGTAAGTAATTACGTTAAAGTCGTAATAATGGTATCGTGAACATTACGACACCACATACCTAATTAACGACGCAGACGAATTTGCGACTATCAGCTAGTAAATAATAGCATAAGATAGATTCTAACAACAAGCACAAGCCTTGAAGAAACAAATACACAAAAAAGAAGAATCCTTTGCTCTAAGTACACGTAAACACAATTAACACGAACGTTCAGACAGATGTGCCAAATACCATTACGTTTGTCACGTTTTATTAATTTACTTTGATAACCTTGACAAAGGGCCCGGCGGGAAAACAGAGTATACTTGGATACTTCCCTACGTGTGTTTTTGGGAGTTGTTTTTACTGCCCTCACTAGATGTCTTATTTTCATTAGAACCCACCCCTGAAACAAAGGTTTACAGAGATAACAAACACCGACGCCCCACGCGCGCTAATATTCATGAAATTATTTTCCTTCGCTCTTGTGCTGACACTGAAATTGAGCGAGTCTGTTTGTTTCTGTACTTTTGAATATATTCGTAATTACATTTAATTTGACGGAAAAAATCATTGAATCAAGTTTAAATAGGGGACTACGTACCGCTGATTCGTACTGTAAGCATCATAAGAGTATTTATTGTAAAGCTGTTTTATTATTATCTAAAAAAATGTCTCGAAGAAATATAACTTGTTCCTGCTTGTCTTTGGGACGGTAACAAAACTGGTAAAATGTGGTAATACTACAGTCTTCTGCCAAAACCTTTCGGGAAATATAGGGGTGATATTAAGTTATGTTACGTTATCCCGAAGAAACCTGCGCATATTAGAATTTTCCATGTTTTCTGAGGCTTATTAAGTCTGCGAACCTGGGTTAATGTAAGCTTTCTAATTTTGAATCTTGTCTAAACCCTTCTTCTATAGAACAACAATGAGTTGATTATGACCAAAAATATGATGATGATCAAGTGATATATTCTTTGTAATTCATTCTTTCTTCTGTTCCATGAGATTCAAAAATCTTTTCATAACATATAGTAAAAGGATGTTTTTCTTATTATTAAAGAAACCTCATAAGGTAGGGACGAATATATAAGTATACAGATATTATTATACCCACGAAAATTTATCCAGCGATCCCTTTAAAAAATAACCCCTAAGGCGTCACACCATTCCAAGAGATAGATTACTTTTCACAAAACGCATTTTTCACTTTTTTAGCCGCTTAAATAAGACGCATGAATAAATAGAACTCATTGGCGAAAATCTGACTTTCGAGGGTAAAGTAAAAATAATAAAATGAAATACATTTTTTGATCAACAACAATAATATTGCTATTATTTATAATCGATTTTATTGCATTAGGTGTACCTATTCATAGTTTGATGATTTGTTCATTTCATCCTTATCTTTATCAGCCTACTCGCGTCGACTTCTGGACATAGGCCTTTCAAGGACACGCCTTTGAGCTCGAACTTCATCTCTTCGCGTCCAACTACTGCCAGCCACCAGATGATTTGTATTTGAAATTAATAGAAAAATTTTAAGAAGACGTTTTAGAAAACATGTTAAACCAAATGTAATTTCAATTTTTTTTACACAATCCGTTGCCACCTACAAGGGAAGCTGACAGAAACCTTTAATTATTCAGATTCCAACAAATACTTGCATTGTTAGGGTGTGACGCACGTGTTCCCACTCGTGGGAACGTCCTTGCAAAATAATGGAAAGTAAACTGATACAATTTTTCGTACCACAGTGGTTATCTGTTGCAACACAAAGTGATACTGTTAGGTACTAAATATATAACCCAGTCAAAATACCATACAATTTAGTCGTAAATTCTTTTTTATTAATGTTTATTTTGAACTATCCGACTTGCACTAATTTGTACTAGTGACATTTAAAGGTCTCTGACGGCCGTAAAGCACTCAGCTCCCAGCCCACGCAAAGAATTTACATAAACTAACTCAAATAAAACTCGACATTTCTGTGCGGGAAAATAAAGTTTACTTATTGTATTTGAATTTATGTAAATTGTACCAACAGTTAAATAATGCAGCAGTGTTCAGTAAAAATGTTAAATGTCAGAAATAACAGATATATATGTACGAGTATATACACCTGGTGGGAACCCTATTGTGCCCATTATTTCGCCAAGTGATATAAAGTTTTATTCGAAAGCAAAACACTACGATTAGGATTTCAAATGGTATTTTCCTACAGCTCGTGTAAAGTTGTGTCGAAAATCGTATTAGCTCGTGGCAAAGTAATTTCTTTAACCGCGCCTTCGATTTAATAGGCTTCGCTATGTCCGCGAATGTGTTACGTTTGACTTGTTGCCAACGATCGGTTCTTGATAAAAGTAACATCACGCCTGTAATCC
>DWMF01002118.1:0-10467 GCA_018244815.1 Parelbella polyzona | reverse complement strand
AGACTGCCTCTTTGGTCGATTGGTTGCAACCGCGACTGCCGATCGGGAGGTCCTGGGTTCAAATGCCGGATTGGGTACTTTTGAATTTTTCTAATTTAAATTTCTAGTAGTGACTCGGAGTTTGGATCAGTGCCCAGTGTATGCCAATAGGCTCACCACGTATTCCATTGGGACTTAAATGTAACTGGTAAACAAGGGAGAGTAATATACTCTTCTGCCTACCTCTATGGGGATTACAGGCGTGATTTTACGTTTGTTCGTACGTTCGTTCAAATAGATTAAACCCAGATCCCCAGTGCTAGTTAGCAGTTGAAACAGATTAAAAGTACTTGCTTTTGAAACCTTGATTACGCTTGTTTATTTGCTCTGTCCTTAGTAAATGTTCTACACGTACTCTTTGCTAACAAGTAAGAAAACAAAAGGACTTAAGAATAACATGAAACTTATAAGGGTTACATACACACATTTTCCACAAACATACAGAGGTTGACACTCAAATACAATCACTCTCTCTCCTGAGCATTATTATTCCTATCTGATTGTGAGATCCACTTTTTGTGTCCTCTCTTTCTACCTCGCATGATTGGACAAATGTTCTATAAATAATAATATAATCAACTACCCACTAATATTCTTTCAACTGTATTTACCATGAGAACCTGTAGACTGCAGCGATGTAACTGAGCCATGTCGCCGTAGGCCACCGCCATTTGAACTGCTATCTGAACTCGTGCCATAGCCCGATTCTACCTGCAAAGACAAATGTATGAACAAAGTTCAGACATAAGTTTTCTACCAATTTAAATTAAACCAGTGTTATTTAAATATACTCCTAAATCTCAACACTACTTTGAATTGCGTGAAGTAGAATTGGTCTATGAACAAACATTAATTTAATTACTTCAATTAAACTGGGAATTATGAAATTAAACTGTATCCACCCTAATAGATCAAACTTTAACGACACTTTAAGGTTCTTGATGTTTTTCCTCATATTTCTTAATAACTATTATGATAAACTGACATTCATTAATAAATAATATTGCAATTTACTAAAAAAAAATCATTTACTTGTACAATTAACATTTATTAATAGACTACAACTGTGTTCCATATGATACTATAAATTAAGAGCAACTTTATTTAAGCACATATTTACTATTTGTATTATATACAAACAAGTAATGCATCACAAACTATGAGATGAAATTTTACATATGAACATGAGTCATATTTAAAACATGTTACATATCTCCACAGGTTTCCTAAAGAAGGATTATTAACTTTACTATGATATGATTGTATCAATTATAAGACACATATACCAAACACTAAATTATAACATGAATCCACTATGTTTCATATCGAACATATCAAATGTTAACGATGTTATCAGTCACAACACTGATAATATTAAAAATTTAATAGTAAATCCATCATGCACAAATAGATAACATGTCTTGTACTCATAAATGTGATATGAGCTTGATAAAAATCAATTTAAATTTATTTTATTGATTGATCATCATCATCAGCAGGCTGTCACTTAACTGACACATCCAGGCTTTGTAGAAGGACAATTTTTAATCAATCATAATATGTCATTCCTTATTTGTGTCTCTTCAAAAAGGATTTACAGTGTTTTATATCATCTGTACCCTTTTTCCAAGATTTAAACCCCCCACCCTTGCGGAAAAAGCAAATTTTAACACTCATATTAAACACTTAAAGAACAATCTTAATGCCACAAAGTGAAGTGTGGTTGTTACACTAATTAAATATAAATCTAAGAGAGAGAAAGAGCATTTTCATAATACTGAAAGTTAATTTCACATATTACTATATTTGTACCAACTGACTTCTTTGATGTATCTTAAGAATTTTAATATTCTCCCATTGGTATATTTGAATATTTATATGGTAAAGCAGTTCAATCAAATATACTATTGACATATTGATAAAAAAAATTTTAATGAATAAAATAAATATTCAAAATTTTTTCATGGATAAGACTTGTATTATTATATTATCACTTATCTAATTTACATGCCTTTTTAATAGCAGATATGTGACTTGATTAGAATTTGGCATATTATTGTTACCTGTTTAAATAACAATTAAGCTGAGTCACGATGATAAAAATCCTTGGAGGACACTATGTACGTAGTTAAGATGTCAAGTGAAAACAATGTATTGAGACTAAAAAAGATGAATTAATGAATGAGAATATAAAAGCAACAAGGGAAAAATTTATTTCTCTTAATACTCTTTAGAATTGATAAAAAAAAAATCTGAGGTGCCAACCTGCATGGCAGACTACAGCCTTAATCCTCTCAATATGACTCATATTCCAACAGTGGAATGACAAATGGGTCGATTATTATAATTTTTTAATTTTTTAATCGTCTTCAGGTGAATGGGTAATTAATGTTTAGCATCAAATTATACTTATCAAATTAAGAAACATATTACTTAACTAAACGAAAACTTATTACGGGTTGAAATTGTCTTTTCAATCACAATTTCTCACATGAATGATTTGTTTGTACAAGGCTTTTCTCACAACACTCAAGCATAATGCCAAAGTCTAGCCAGTGTGATTAAATGTGTAGTTATGACTCAGTTACCCTTGAAATAGGCATTTGGAGTTGAGAGAGGCATTATAAAGCTTGCCCCGGAACAAAGCAAGGATTAGAAAATTACCATATTATGTTTCATAAAATAGTAATAGTTAATCGACTATATTATAATAATTAATTGGCTGGTTGTTATATTATAAGTTAAGAATTATGTGCAATACTAAAAAAAACAGTACTTTTTAACACTGCATTGTTTACTAATACTTGCATAAGAGAAATGTCACAAGGCAAAATAATCAAAATACTTTATATAGAGCATGGACCAGCTGATAAATAAAAATAAGAAAAAAAAACAAATAACTTTTTTACAAATAGGCAATGGAAAATTATTATTATATATGTGAAGAAAAAAAGGTTGTATGAATCAATGTTGTAATAATAAACACTAAAAAAATATATTGCTCAAAAATAGTGCATGATTTGATTAATTACTTTACATTTCTGTTAATAGCCAAAGCTCTTGTTCATTATGTACCACTGTTCAGTGTAAAGTATGGCACAGTACACTCACTTTGAACGATTCCAAAACATCAATCCATTGCTGTTTCTCCTCTGGGCTGGAGGCTCTCAAGTACCAGACACAATCATTCACTGATACATCAAATCTACAGTCGTCAAACTCGTGTGGCTGTGGAAATAAATAATATTTCATACAAATCAGCTTAATAAGATGCATATTTCATTATTATTATTATTGTTTTGCCATACCAAGTTCAAACCAAATTCCTAATGTTATTATAAATTACTTGTTGTGTTAATCTATCAAACAATTAAAATATAGGCATAAACACTTACTGATGTACAATATTCACTGAATTTATATACATAGCCCTATGACAAGTAAAATTAAAATTATACAGAAAATTAGGCAGGTGTATTGGTAACCTGAATAAATTAATATACTACCTAAATATAATATAAATAATATTGTTACAATTGGACCCTATTATTGGGTTTGGTTATATGAGTACCCTGTGTGTACCCTTGAAAATGTAAACTGTCTCTATTGTATTGTCTTGGTGTAAAATAATGAATATTTGTATTTGTATTATTGTATGATAACATACTCTTTACTCTATGGGATGTCTAGCATCTAGTGGAATATAGAGCAATTGTTTGCCTACCCCTTGAGAAATATACAGGTGTCATGTTCTGATAGTAGGACCTTGTGTCATATAATGATTTAAATGTCTGTTTGCTGGATATCACATAAATAGAAGCTTAGTCTCTTAATAGTATTATATACTGTTTTGACTACTATACCATACAAACTAAGGGGTACCCTTATTTTATTACAGTATTTCAAAAGCATTAGTATTTGCAGAGTCAAATGAAAAACTCCCATACGAAGCCGTCGGGTTAAAATTAGTATTCATACAAACCGAATATTATACATAAAAAAATGAGAAACACAAGCATATCATTATTGATAAACATCATAGAAATAATATATAATTCTTATGTAGCAATAACGGAGGTTCAACAAGGCAATAAAATGTAATTGTTCGTCTATTGCTGTTAAATTAAAAATATAAGGAAGATCGACCGACTCTACAAGGACAAATTAATTTTTTACAAAGATGACGAGAAGACACGACGACAAATAATGATGAACTCACCTTGACTTTGGCTTTTTTTAAACATAAAGCACCTCTGCAACCTAGATTGCTCTCTAATTCGCTTTTATAATACGATAAAGTAGAATCCTTCAAAACAATAAATCTATCCTGCCAACCATGAATATAGTTTGTCCATTTACTTAAATGTCCACGTAGTTCGGGAGTGCTTCCGTCTTCCAAGTCTGAATTATCACTCACAGTTATATTTTCATCCGTCATATTCAAAAACTTAAATCCAATAAAATTTGTAACAAAACAAAAATAAAACTAAACAGCAAACTCGTTACACCTTCAGACAGAATCGTAGTTATCAGACATTCTTTTTAAATCTTGCTCGGAACGTTGAATCTAAGATATTGAGCATAATATTATTTTTTAGTATGGTATATAACTGATAAAATTATTGTTAATCGAGACCTTAATCTAGAGCTGATAAGTAATAAAAAATAAAAATATTGAATGTAAGTTAAATACCTATTTTATAAAATACATTTTTTTAATTATTATCGTACGATAAAAATACGTCAGAGGAAAGTCATGCTTAAAATATCCATCGATTTCTTGGATCTTCGGTTTGATTGGTAGTTATTAGCTAACCGCCAAAAACGCAACATAACGACCAATAAGAGCCAGTTTTCCAAAAGTAACGCGCAATATCCGTTCAAGATGGCCGCCAAAACTATGCCTATTTCTGTTCCATCAGAAAAGCCTTTAAAAGTGGTTAAGTGGAAAGTAAAACAAGGTGCTTTTGTGTCCCAAGGTCAAATAATATTTTTGTATAGTGATTTATCAGGTAACGACAATGAATTAAAGAAATTTAAGGCTGTACGAGCTGGTACTATCTCATCCATCAAGGTGAAAGAAGGAGACGTCGCAGAGCCTGGGTAAGTGACGTCATTAGTCATAAATGGTTTCATTAATTATATTTGTGGTTTAAATTCACTTTGTTAAACATTTGTTCATATATTCATTCATAAAATATTATTTTCTAATTCAATTGTGTTTCTCCCTATACACATAGTGTTATTGGTTGTCAATTCTTAAATCGCATTGCGCGGGAAAACAACGTTAAAATTATATATTAATATTGTATAGAAAACTACATTAAATAGCATGTGAAAGACTATAATATTATTTGTTTACTTTTTGTTTTTGTTACCACGAAACCCTTCGACATTGCTTCATAACATAACCAAACATGAATTGTTTACGTTGCTGATTTTGTCAATATAAAATTAACTTTGTCAAGAATTAACTGTTCTTGTTTATTAAGCTAATTTGTTCAATCCGCCAATTGTAATTAAATAGTTCTTCAGAAAAGTTATTAAATCTAAGCATCAGTTTTACAGTACAGATTTTTTAATCAATCTTATTCTTACACAAATTTTGGCAATTTGCAGAGCATGTGTCGCAGACTTAGAAGAATGTCGGCATCCTACTGTGATGAAAGAAATGTGCGCAGAATGTGGAGCCGACCTCCGCACAGACGAAACTCTGAATCGAGATGTGGCTGTTGTGCCAATGATACACTCTGTACCTGAACTAAAGGTATATATTTATTTAACTATAAATTAAAATTATACTATGTCATCACCCCTTTTAACATTCCATGGTTGAATGATGAATATAACAACTATGTAATTGTATCTACTCAAGTATGTTTATGTATATACCCAGTAAATAAATCCATCCAATTGATTAGATCCAAATGCTCATTAATTATGTACCTATTTGAAACATCTTACAGGTTTCTGAGGAGTTAGCACAAAAACTTGGTAAAGAGGATGCAGACCGTCTTTTAAAAACTAGGAAGTTGGTATTACTTGTTGACCTAGACCAAACATTAGTGCACACAACCAATGATGACATACCACCCAATTTAAAGGTAGAAAATCATAAATGAACTCTGAATTGTGGCGTTTTTCATTCCCTATAACACATGAAGCTCATTATTATGTTAGAAAATCTGGGAGTAGTTATATTTCTAGCATAAGGTACTTGCATAATAAATGTGACCAAAATAGTTATTACATTTGCTAAACAAGTTCAATAGAATTATTTTTGCAGGATACTACTAATAATACTTATGATGGAAATAAAATGCTTTTATAAATTTTAGGGAGTATTACATTTTTTTCTTCGAGGTCCTGGCAACACAGGAAGATGGTGTCACACCAGACTAAGACCAAGGACACAGGAGTTTTTGGAATCAGCATCTAAAAATTATGAATTGCATGTTTGCACATTTGGAGCAAGACAGTACGCTCATGCAGTAACAGAACTGTTGGATCCAGAGAAGAAGTTTTTCTCCCACAGAATATTGTCAAGGGATGAATGTTTTGATGCAAGGACAAAGTCAGCAAATTTGAAGTGAGGCTTTATTTGTATAGTATCTATGAGTCAAGTTTTATGATCAATAGGCAAATATAATAATTGTCCATAAGGCTTTTATGCTAATTTAATGTTATTTTATATTATGTGCAATATGTTATAATCGTAATATTATATTATATGCAGATTCTACAGTTAAATGTGTGCAGTGTCCAGTGCAAATATTTAACAGTTATTCCTAACGTTTGCATCGTAACTAAAGTTATTACTGATAAACATATTCCAACAAAGACAATCAATTGAAAATTTGGTTGTAAAATATAACATTGTATTTAGCTCAATTGGCCAACACTACAACTATAAAATTACAATTGGTACATTCCGCTGTATATGATATGTTCACTTCAACTATCACAATTTTATCATAACTACCAGTACCTACAGAATATAAATTTTATTAGATTGCATAATAATTTACACTACATGTTCTTATAACCATGACAATTGCATGTTTTGTGCAAATTTTTATTTGAAAGTTCATACTAAATTTCATTTTTTTTTATATCCATTCCTAGCGCTTCTGAAAGAGAACTCTCTAAGAGATGAGCAGTGACTGTACACAATTTCTTATGTATACAGAAAACTATCTGTGTTTTTTCACTGCATACTAAATTGTTAAATAGGAATAAATCTATTTTTTTTGTTTATTCTTGCAGAGCTTTGTTTCCATGTGGAGATAATATGGTATGCATAATAGATGATCGGGAAGATGTATGGCGGCATGCTGCCAACCTTATTCAAGTGAGACCATACTCATTCTTTCAATCAACAGGGGACATAAACGCCCCTCCCCCACTGTGTAAGTTATCTTTACAGAATCATTCATAAATGGGTCTGGTGTAATGTTTAAATTATTTCATCTATGAAACTTACCATGCCCATTAGTCAGTAGATTTTCTAAAATGCTGAAATTATTAAATTTAGTCTTAGGCCAGGCCCAATCATGGATTGGGATACAGGTTACAATGTTAAGAGTTATTGTGACTTCGCTTACAATCCAGAAAATATAATGTCCTTCTGAAGACTTTCTTTGTTTGAGTATTTAAAGAAAGACAGATACGAGGACAACATTTTCTTAACCACTTTATAAACAGGTTATTTATTAAACTGTTTGTTTATTCCAGCAGATGAAAAGACGAAATTATTGAACTTTAAAAATGGGTCGCAAATTCCTGTAAATAATCAAATGCCAACCTTGGATCCTGAACCAGAAAAGAAGCTAAATGATGTAAAAGAACTAAAAGACAGCAAACCCAATGAAGGTGACAATGGTAAAATAACGAAAGATAAGGTAGTTCTCAAGCCAGACACAGTGGATGATAAAAATGAAGAAGATGGCCGAGATGGCAAACCTCCGGAAACTTCAGAACCTCAATGGGTGGAAAATTCAGATGGACAGATAGAAGTTGAGGATTCTGATGACTACCTAATATACTTAGACGATATTCTTAAAAGAATACATAAGTAAGTTTACTATTTCAGTCTTCATATATGCTACAAATACAGTAGAATCCCATTAATCCGCCACTCTCTGTATGTATTTATTTGCATAGAAATATTGATGGCAGTTGAAGTGTGTTATTAAAACAAGAAATTATTGTTTTATTGAGTACTTGCTCAAATATTTGACAACCCACAAGTCTTTAAGGCTCCTATAATGGCCACAGGTTAGCTTACAATAAGAATCATGAGACAATGTATCTTAAGCCATAGAAATAATGATTTAAGAGCTAAAGTGTTCCATGTTAATTAAATTTATAGATCATTTAAGAACTTTTACAGTGTCATAAATAGAAGAACTTTGACTTACTGCATGTATTGTTAATTCAAATATGAAAGCTATGGAATTATGAATATAAGAAATAATTTATAAAATATATGTTTGAAAACTACTCATTTTGAATGAATTATGTGTGTTTACCATAACATAAATTTTTTCTGATTTGAAAAAAATATACATAATTTTATTCATTTTTTTTATCCTATTGTACTTTAATAGGTGACACAATGTTCCTTATTATATATCTCACTATAGTAAAGATATAACCATATTTCTAATTAAGACTGTTATCTTACTTTTCAGACATTTCTATGATTTATATGATAATATGGGCAAGAAACAAATACCAGATTTAAAATGCGTAATTCCTGGGGTAAAGAGTGAAGTTTTAGCGGGTACTAGTTTAGTGTTTAGCGGTTTAGTGCCTACTCACCAGCGATTGGAAACGTCCAGGGCTTACTTAGTCGCGAAAAGCTTAGGGGCAAACGTAACACAAGATTATACAGAGAACACTACACATTTGGTTGCAGTGCGATCAGGTAAAAATTGTTGTTTGTTTTGACTATGAAATTGTAGAACTGAGATAATACTAATCAATGACGAATCCAAAAGTTCATACGAAATTTTTTAAAAGTGACTACAGTACTATTTCTAACAGTTTCATATTTGGTGCACCCTTTTATTGAGTATGTTATGACATAGTAAAAAGATTTTCTTATAATAGCATCAGCTAAAAAGTAAAGTACTTCGTAAGTTACCTAAGTATTGTCGATATGTCCTTTCGTTCTTATATAGAAAAGTAAATTTAAGTTAGCTTCAAAAACTAAGTGTTATAACTTCACAAGGAACATATTGCCATACATTGCATAAAAAATGCCGCGACAGTTTTCAAGGTGCTTTTTCCCGCTGAATAGATGCAACACCTTTGAATTTATAAAAAAAAAGTCTGCCAGCCCGCACCTGACCAGCATGGCAGGTTACGGCCTTAACCTTCTCATTCTGAGAGGAGACCCATATTCTAACAGTGGAATGTTAAAAGGGTCGAAGGTTATTATTACTTAAATATGAATAATTTGGGTAGGAGTAATAATAGGGAGTGTTATCAGGCACGGCGAAGGTGAACGCGAGCCGCAAGCTGTGCGAGGGCCGCGCGCTGCACGTGGTGACGCCGGAGTGGCTGTGGGCGTGCGCCGAGCGCTGGGAGCGCGTGGACGAGCGGCTCTACCCGCTGCAGCGCGCCGCGCAGGTACGCGGCCCGTGCCGCTGTCGCTACATGCACCAACAAATAACGTTACAACTGCTTCACATCATATACTGATCCGCATCTTGACTACCTCGTCTGGCATTCTCCATTATCATCATCATCAATCCTTGGATGTCCAATGCTGGACATAGGCTTCCGCTAATAGGTACCGTGAACGTTGTTGAATGCCTTTTGAACATTTAAAAAACGACAGGTTTGTGAACCAGTACAAATCCGTTGTGTGCGAGAATAAAACATAGAGTTCATATTATAAGTGATAGAAGTATGTATAGTAAACGCTAGTTAAAGTAGAATGAGAGTGTTAAACAGCGCGCTATCCACAGAGCAGCTCGCGGCGGCCGCCGGCGCACTGCAGCAGCCCGCCGCCCGCGCCGCCGCCCGCCGCCGCGCTGCGCCGCCGCACGCCCTCCGGCCGCTTCATGGACACGCTCAACCCGCTGCTGTCCTTCTCCAGCGATGACATCGCTGATATGGACCGCGAGGTTACAAATATTTCATCTAGAAAGAACTACATATATTGCCAACTTCCTACTTGCACTCTTTAAAATAATATGTTTTTAGGTTGAAGATATTTTCAATGAATCAGACGAAAGTTCATCCGACGAAGAGACTAAAGCAAAGGATGATGACCTTGATGATGAAGAGAATCCACCAGAGGATAGACTTCTATCATTAGAAGCAGAAGATTCGCAAGATAGGTAATCAGTAGTGCTTAACAATTTTGTCTGTAATCAATAACATTCATTTGCCTTGTTACAGTTAAGATGTGTCAAA
>DWMF01002117.1:0-10469 GCA_018244815.1 Parelbella polyzona | reverse complement strand
GAAAACAGTTCAGAAAGTTTGAAATTATAATTATTATTCATTGTTTCAGACGTTCAATATACAGGCAATTAGTATTATAATGTGATTAAAACTTAAGATTACGATCGAATGAAAAAAAAAATTAAAACATATTGTAAGTATATTAATATCTTTGTTTTTGTAATTTACAAATTCTTTCTAGATACAGATATACATTTTTGTTTTATTGTTATGTTGGCAGAACATGTCAAGATTTTGTAAATTGCCAACCCTACTTGTGTTTCTTTACAAGTAGCACGCGTAGTCTATTTTGGGAAAACAACTAGGCGTGGTCAGAGATGCTCAAACTTGCATGAACTAATAGGATTTATGTAGACTGTAATTTCATTATTTTCTTTTGTTGACGCTACTTTAAGCTTGGCTTGCAGACCCACTAAAGACGCTTGCCCCCTTTTGTGTTTAAACAGACCTGTTAGTGTGTATTGGACAGACTCTATAACAAAAACAGGCTCAGATTCGGCTTGATAGCCAAGAAATTACTCGTTTGATATTATTTCCACTGGAATACATCCTTTGAAATATTAATTTATTTTGATTTAAATGATATAATTTTAGACAATTTTATTTAATATTTCTGTACTAAACAAATTTCAAATATCTAATATTGGTTGCTGAAATAAAGGTATAAAATTTGTGTTGTTCTATTTTATAAAATGAGAGCTTATTTGTTACTGGCGCCATTTTACGATATGGCGCTGACAACTTCATTCAATTTAACGTAAAACGGAAGGAATGATATAAATAATTGATTATAGTAACCACTGTTTAGAATAATCAGAGTCGTTAATGCACACGAAGATAAAACGTATGCGTTCATTTACAAATGAATGCTTTTTTGTGCGAGTATGTACTTATTTAATGATGCGTTCGGAGAAGCTTTACTCTGATACGTGCGCAGTTGAACTACTAAGTGAAACACATGCATTTATGAATTTAAAATATAACTATAGGTACTATCAGATGTCGTTAATTGATTTGTAAGAATTAATTAATAATTTATGATTTGAAAATATGCTACACTCTTGTGCCTACCCTTTCGAGTACTATAGGCGTAAAACTATACTTTTTAAAATTAATGATTCTATATTTTATTCGTAGGGACAAATCATATGTTAATACATAAATAAGTCATTCATTTCAATGTATACCTACCTACGTAGTTCTAACTTTTATAAGTATATATATAATGATAGAGTATCGAGGACAATACGCTTCTCATTCTGAGAAGAAACCACAATCCAACAGGGCACTGATAAAATGGTTGTTAATTTGGATGACGATGAGGAAAAAGTCTCTGCATGGTCTATTTTTAAGTTTGTACAGTGTTACGCTTGATATGTAAGATGCAAATAAAGAAACAATATTACTTTGAATTGCCCTTTGACACGATACTTGCTCAACAGTTAAAAACTAAATGGTTGATGAGAAAAAAGTTAAGTTATAATAAGTTATTATCAGTGTCAAATGTATTTGACCACCGAGGGGGTGTTAGAGCGATAAGTCTCATATAAACTGGTATCTCCCCCTGGATACTTTTAAAGGTTTCCTTCTCCAAAAAAAGAGTTTCCAAATAGTAATACAATGTTTAAAGCAACCATTTCATTTCAAGGTGTGCTCATGTGAGGCTGCCAACAACGACTAATAGGCATACCTACTGTGAATAAAATATTTAGACGTACAAAATCAACAGGAATTTTAAAATCATAGTAGCTGACAGGCAAGTGGGTCACGTTACAACACTTATATTCTACTATGTATATAATATTTATCGTAGTAATATTTATTGTATTGTATCCTGGGGATGGAATATAACGACACAAAGATGTTTTAGTTACCAAAGGGCTAAGTTAAATCAGAAATAAATTAGTTGAAGTGCTTAAAGTTTTAATAGATCACTTAGACCTTCAATTGACTGCCTCATCAGTCTAGTGGTTGCACACAAGACTGCTCAGGGAGATGTTCTGGGTTCGATTTCGAGGTCGGGTATTATTAGGTATCTATAGGTTAAAATTCTTAGCTCGGAGTCGGAATTGGTGCCTGATGTGCGGTAATAGGCTCACCCACTTTATTCCACGGTGGGACGTATGATATAATCGTGGCAATGTACTACACTATTTTGCGTACCCCTTCGCAGAAATACGGGAATAAAATTATCCTTTCAATTAACCGTAAATGTACATTCTACCTTAATTCATCTCGAAAAATAAATGACGTTGACATTTTCAGTTTCATAGTTTTGTAGAAAAAAATCCAATACATTTCTTTAATAAATTAAAACATATTTAAAATAGTTTTAAATAGTGTGACTACTGTTTTTGTAAAATGAGTCATTTTATATTATCTTCTTCTGACAATAGTAAAGGCGTAAAACCACAAACCACTCATTTGTTGGTTATATTAAAAGAGTTATAAGCTGTATGATTCCAAAAATGTGATTTGTATGTGTAAGGCATATAATGTATGTAATATTATTTTCACCCATACAAATATGTATTATTTTAAATACAAAAACATGGAATACTCTTAGCTATTTTTCGATATTAACATCATATAAATACAAACTGACATCAAATATGACACCTACAAATGTCAAAAAACAATCTTCAAATGTCATAACTGAAATGTTATAAGATTAATTTTGATTTTTTTTTAGCTATAGCACTGGACTGACTGGTAAAAAATGCTAATGTGCATTAGCCTGCCAGTCCGCCTTGTGTTGACAGCAATGAAAATAAACAAATAACAGGAGTTTAAAATAGGGCAATATTTATTCAAATAACTGATGAGAGCAATTATAGATGACGATATTTAGCTACACAAATAAATTGTTAATAAAAATAATGTGAATACGTATCAACGTACGCAATGTATTTTAGCATTCCGCATTAACGAACATATAAATACACAATAAATTGCATTGTCGAAGGAGTGCGCTACAAAAGTCCAACCTCAATCGATAAGGAGAGTGCGCAATCAATAACGCATGAGATCCCTCAATACAATCGCACTCCAATAAATATTCAATTTCCTGACTCACTGAACGAGCACACTAAGTAGCTTCAATCGCGTGTCTTCTGCTATAATCTTATGTTATAAGGTTCAGTAACACTTTCAATTACCTTTTTCATTGAATTAGCAAAAAATCCTTATTAATTCGTAGTATTCCCGCAAATCCACACATTACTACATCAGAAATGTCCTGTGAACGACCGCCCTGCGCGTCATCGATACGTATGTATCGGACTTTGAGCACCTCTGCTCAAGCGCATATCCGCGCCGCACTCGCAGTCACGATGCGCGCGCCGCCCGGCTCCGCGGCCTGCATGCTTCTGCTCCATGCAGTCCTGGTACTCTGTAACCAAGAGAGTGGATATTACGCGGAAGATGGTTACCATGACGACGCCATCGATGTGTGAGTGATTGTGATGATCTTGTGACAGTGTTTTGTTCAACATACGTAACGGTTTCTAATCATTTTGGGTGACAGATTTATTTTTAAATTTCTTTATAGGCGGGCTTATGAGGTATTTCATAGCATTTAACGGATGATCAGTAAATTATTATTGAAAATCATATTAAAATCGGTGAAGTAGCTTTTCTATGCAAAACATATTTCATCGACACGTTGAAAATATTTATATTTCCATTAAAATGTGTGTATGATCCTCCTCCATGTAACATAATATTTAAATAACAACAATTATAAAACGTTTATAAAAAACCTCATATGAATTCAAAAACAGATCTTATATTACAAGTTTTAATATTCTTAAAATATAATTCTTAAATTGAAATTCATATTGAACGCTTTCATTTTTATATAAACAAAACTTCAAATCACATAGGTACATACAGAATGTTTTACAAAGCCGTGTGCAAGTCGAAGAGCAGTTATATCATCTCTGTATTGAACGCGGAAGCGCTTCTCGTAAAAACTGTATATTTTTCATCTTGTATATTTTTAGATCATTTGTAAATTCTTACGGTTTTGAGGTCGACAGGGAAGCACTGAGTCATCTGGTATGTTTTTTTTTCACGAACTTACAGAAACAATTTCAATTACATCGACATGCGGGGGAGTTATTAAGTAAGAAACTATAAATTCTGAACGCATAAGAAGAAATTGTATTAAGATAATATTATTGATCGACTAAATGAATATTCACCTCGTTGTCAATGAATTAGTGATACTTGCTTGGATAAAATTTCGTTGCAGTCAGTCTTTTTAAAGAGTCAAATCTCTTCAACAAGATTTTTGTGACGTTATTGAAAATATTTATTTCCTTTTAAGTGTCATAATAATTACATTATTTTGGCTTAAATTATCGCTAATAAAATAAACATATTACAGAATCGATTGTTCTTAGTGACAGCTATAGTTTTAGCGGTGGAGTTCTAAAGTTGAATTGATGGGTAGAACGTAGATTGTCGGTATCACCTTAGATATCAAACCTAAGTCCTTAGTTATTAGGTATACATAACATATAGGTACATAAGGTATATCTCAAGATATACACAACTTTTTCTTTTATTCCTTTTTACTAAAAGAAACTTATTAATAGGAGTTTCTGAAGAATTAAAAGAAGGTCTTTCCGTCCACAATTTTCACTACAGGTAGATAACCTGATTGACATTGAGTTATGAATGCTGAAAATTCATTAAAAATAATAAAACGACTGAGACTTACTCCCATAACTTATAATCAGACAGTAGTGAGTACATTCGAATACATTTTCTTACTTTCTTAACACAAAAGAAATCATTCGTACGCTTGAACGTACGAAAAAACAATATGAAATATACGGAGTCGTCAACAGCTTACGCATTTAATGACACAACTGACGCAGAGCAAGACTATTCCAAGATCAAAGTGCGACAAGTTGCGCGGAAAGTATATCGGGCGACGGGCTGCTGCCGGTGACCATAAAACGAGAAATATCATCACTAATTATAGGGTATGTGGTCGTCCATCGCAGCTTGAACCATAAAGTAAAATTGATACAATTATAGGAGTGTAAATTAAACTTGTATTACCAATGAAACGATTTTGTTATAATATATTTTGGTATGGAGATAGGTTTAAGCTTAGCAGACACTAACTGCTAAATATATCTTTTTATATTGATCCTTGAGAATGAAATATAGCATGAGTGATCATATAAATTGTTAAGACTTAATCTTTATCTTGCAATCGATGAACACAGCGTAATTTTAAATCATACGTTTATTATAAACGTTTAGCCTGTAAACTTCATACCTATTAGTAGAAAGTTATTACTAAATGATCAAATTTTTATATTAACGTAATTTAGTAATGAAATTAGTGAAGAAAAGAGCAGAATACCCGGAAAGGACAGTCTCGAAGATGTTACAAAATAAGGATGTCAATACATGCCATACCAGTTATCTGTATTGCAGTAATGCTTCTTATCCATCTCTGTGAGATGCCCTAATTTAACTTAGTCTTGCCATAAATACAGTCACAAAGAAAAACTATTGTTTCATTGTACCTATTAATAGCCCGGTACACATATAATTGACTAATACCAAATGTATGGAGGATTTTAAAAATTGTGTTTAATTATCTGTCATACAATCACAGCGATTCGGTTCTCTTTACATATCACCCCACTCCATTTTAATATCACAAAATATTTTACAATATATTGGCGCGAAAATCAGAAAACACAATGAACAATCGTTTATTAATGACAGATTCCAAATTCAAAAGTAATATATTGTGTATTTTTAATTGTAACCGTATTTATGGTCAGTCTAAGTGTAATATACTACTGCACTGTTTGATTAGTGCAAAATAAAATATTATGTATAATAAATATAATTACTTCGCGCAAAGCGGTTAAACTGCTATGTGCCTAGCAAACTTTATGGGTAAGCTTCGTAAATGGCGTACTCAGAAACTAGAGCTTTTAAAGCGCAGAAATAACTCCGTACAGTTGTTTTGTGTTCCTAGCTTCTTTCTTTTTAGTTGTTCGTTAATATAACAAAAGAATGTTGTATAGATAATAATTATAGTATCGATAATATGCAGTGTTAATGAAAATAAATGCTCTGTATATGAGAAAGTTAGTGCAGTGTAATTGCTGCTAGTTGCTGTGTGCTCTAATTTTTGATGGTAGTCAGATCGTTTGAACCTCACAATTCAGGATATAATCTAACAGCCTTGAATGGTAGATCCAAAAGATATTGCAAACTATAGCAATGAGATCAGCGCAGTCTTAATATAGATGATAGATTGAGATCTATATATTATTAATACGTGAAGCAAAAACTTTGTGCCCCTTTTTACGAAAATTGCGCGGACGGAGGAGTATGAAATTTGGCACACTTATACTTAGTTTATATAGAGAAGTGCAGAATGATAAAACGTA
Source organism: Parelbella polyzona (assembly GCA_018244815.1). Taxonomy (NCBI): domain Eukaryota; kingdom Metazoa; phylum Arthropoda; class Insecta; order Lepidoptera; family Hesperiidae; genus Parelbella; species Parelbella polyzona. Next base: position 4,038 of record DWMF01002117.1, on the reverse strand, counting down.
TTTGTAATACATATTACAAATACATTTTAGTTTTATTGAATTATAAAATGCATTTTACCTTAAATTGAGTTAAATAAACCATTTCATATTTACGTTACCATTGTCAATGTCAGACATGACACGGATTGATGTCAGTAAGTAGCACAGAGGAATGATTTATACATTTATGCGTAGTCTTTGACATTAGAACTTAGAGGACGCTCGAACAGATTTTTTTATGATTTACGATCGTATTTCGATCGCTACTGGGCCACTAGTTATGTTAAATACGACTGTTTTGTTCAGTTGGTGCAAATGTAAACAGACCGACATGTTTATTTTTGTCGTTGTTTTTTCTCAAAACATTTCCAATTTCAAGACGAATCAACGCAGGTGATTATTTAACGATTTCGTTCAGTAAAAGTCCTGACAGCTTTGGCCGCCAGGGGATATTGTTGATCTGTCACACGATTTTGTAAAAAAACGCATTAACATATAAATTAGAAATATTCAGACAAATATGAAGTAGGTATCTACTCGTGATTTTACTATAGAACTTACTAAAGTGATACCTAACTGTAGAAAATCTAAAATCCAATGTTTTTTTGCGCGTACAAAACTTCGAATCCCAGTTTTGTTTCATTCGATTAATAATAAATAATAATCGACCCATTTATCATCCACTGCTGGAATATGAATATTCTCTCATATTGAGAGGGTTAAAGCCATAATCTGCCACGCTGGCCAAGGGTGGGTTGGCAGGCCGAGGGTCAGACCGATGGCGAGATTCGTGCGATGTTTATTCTGATCTTACATTGCTCACATAAAATATCATGTATCAGAGAAAAAAAAATTAAGTACTTAACGTAATTCCACAAAAACTTTACATGTCACCAGAAAAGAGCCGTAAATTCTAAAAATACATAATAAAATGTGACCTCTGATAAGCAATAATCAATAAATCATTAGCAAGATATTTTTTTATTTAATGTTCTGTTAAATTCAAAATAAGGAGCTTAAGGGAAACTATCCTAACGGATACCCCTAGCTCTTGTATATACATAACTATCTACATATAATAACCCATACATCGCTCCATTAATACAGTGCATTGAACTCTTAAGGTTTTTTAGCGCATCTCCATAAACGGGTTCAGTAGGAGCGCTGCGCTTGAGATAGCTATGGTTTGAAGCACCATGCTAAAAGCTCTCCATACACACTTGAGTGTTCAACGTTGAAGTACTTTTACTTTATTATTAAACATACTATTACCATATTTTAATTGCAATGTACATCAAACGACGTGCTGTTAACATTTTCATAATGTTTAATAATAGGTACTTGTAAGTAATACGTATTTTTGTCATTATAAAATGTACATGTGTACATGTTTGTATATGAATAAACATACGTATGTAGAAATCCCACGTCTGCTCTTTATGGACAGATATAATATGATACTCGTAGCTTTTTGGGTACCTACCCCGTGAGGGACTTGGTGTGACGAGAAGGTTGGAAAAGTACTGATATTTAACAGCTGATATCTACCGCTTAATATAGCCGCTGACGTACAGAATCGCAGGTAAATTTCTTTCTTACAGTCATAGATTTAAGACCAACTGCGATCGGCATATCTTAAATTTACAAATATGTTATTACCTATACGTTCAAATTTAGCTCCTAAAACGTGTGAGGAAACTGATGCAGACGTACGAAAGTAGTGCAAGGTTATGTGTTCCATAAAAATGTCAGATTAAAGATTATGCAGTAAAATTTGCTTATACAAGTAAGTACCTATTATTCAAATGTTTTCTATAGTCTAGGCTTAAGCATAAAATATATTATTAGCCTACATACCACATTGCAGACAACAGTATCCATACAAATGCTTTTATGATTGTCACTGTTAAAATTTCCATTGTAAAACGACAGCGTGATACGACGAATAATAGATTTATCTTATCGTAATTATATTAGGTTCAGCCAGATGATATCATCGAAGTTAAGTCATTAGGGCCAAAGCACTCTGTGGTGATAGAAATAACACTATGACTCACTGGATTTATGTGAAATTTCAAAGCAAATAAGTTTAGGTATGTGCGTTCATCCGTGAATACTTTAACAAACTTGGGCAAAGAAATGTACTTGCATTCGGTGGCGATCAAGAAGCGTCGCACGTTGCGAAACAAGGAAAAATTTATTGCGTTAAACGCATCACGCATAATCGTCGATATACCCATGAGTAGGTTACATATATTGTAAGGTAGCATGCCGCTAGTGCAATTGACATAAAAATAATAATGACTAGCCGTTCCCGCGACTTCGTCCGAGTGGAACCTAATAAAAAAGTTAATGTTCAGTTATTGCGCAGTGGTGGCACGCGCTTGGGTTGCGCGCGGTACTGGACAGTAGGTAGGTACTTAGACATTGCGTAATTACTTTATTTTATAATTTAAAAAATTCTAAAGTAAAAGTAGCTTAAGTTACTCCTTATTACATCAGCTATCTGCCAGTGAAAGTCTTGTCAAAATCGGTCCACCCGTTCCAGAGATTAGCCAGAACAGACAGACAGACAAAAATTGTAAAAATATTATTTAGGTATATATGTACCGTGTGTACATCCATATGAATTTAGTAAAAAGCGGTTATTTTAATATTACAAACAGACACTCCAATTTTATTTATTTCTGTAGATGAACACAACTCCACAGACTTAATTACCTGGAACATAAGTCCGCGTGACAGGTAGGTACACATACTATGTATGTCAACCAAAAAATACGGAGAGTAACTGGATGCTTTTAGAACATAACATCCTTTTTAATTTAGATATTAGCCGGGCTGAGAATGAAGGGGATGAAATGGGTTAGAAATTACTGACAATGATGGGGATAGGGAGTGGAATTTTAATGAGGATCAATGTGCTAAACTTAAATTTACGTATTGTTTTATTACAACGGACACAAACATAATTATATATTATATTAAATTTAGTAAATAAATTTTTTCACGTTCCAATTCAATTCACTTTGTCATAATCCAAAAAATATTAATTACGCATAATCATCGTTAATCTACGTAATGATATCGTCACTATTATTTTATTCGTATTAGATCCAAAAAGAACGAGTAAGTGCCAGGGTTTCATAGTTGCTAAGGAATGCATTTCGCTTCCAGAGCCGAGGTAACGGCGACGTGCCCGACGGACCGGCTGCTGCGCTCGCGGCAGACATGCAAGGTGGACGGTGTGGACACACAATGTATTAAGGTGCACTGCTGTGACACGCACAAGTTTGTCGCTGGACGGTGAGTCAGTTGAAGTATAATATGTGGTTATAGAATATTGTCTTAGTGAGTTTAATACAGCCAGATAATACATATTATGTGGTTTTGATCTGCCTACACTATAAAGTTGTTACTATACTATTAAAGAACTCATACCATAAATACCTACTAGTGACCGACTGAAGGTTTCGTTTCGGTTTCGGTTTCGGCCAGTTTCGGCCAAAAGTCTAGTTTTGGCCTTAGTTTCGGTTTCGGCCAAAAAATGGCCGAACCTTTCGGCCGCGCTGAAACTCGAGTGTCATTTGTCCCGAATTTAATAAATCCGGGACAAATGACATACAAAAATTTAAATATATTCGTTGCGTACTTTAAGAATCTATTTTTTCGATTACTTCAATCTAACTATCAGTATAAATAGAATATGCAAATAAACGTGTAAAAATTATTCGTGATCGTAAAGGACACTCTATACTTCGCATTCTAAGTCATGGAAAATTTAAAATACATTTCAGTATGTATGCAATAGAAATTTTAAATATTTTACTGTTAAATGTTTTGCGAGTTACACACATGATTCAAATTCTAATTCAAATTCAAAAGTCATTTATTCAACATTGGTTCAATAGAACGCTTTTTCCACGTCAAAATGAAACTACCACCGCTTCGGAAGATACCTCGCTATGGAGAAGCGGCGAAAGAAACTCCATAATTATACAGGTATGTACCGGCGTAACGCACGTGAGTTAAGCCGGTAGGTACTTATATAATCAATTT
>DWMF01002116.1:0-10469 GCA_018244815.1 Parelbella polyzona | reverse complement strand
CGTCTATTCATTCTGGCTTTTAAAGTTAAGCCTGGCCGAAATTTGAATTATGTAGGTTGTTTTTGGCTGTTTGGGTATATTATCAACTTCTTGAAAGAAAGTCTCGGTGAAAGGATATTACTTCTATGTACTCGTGTATACTCGTTTATTATTCCCTCGCTGTTCCTTAATTTGCAATTTCTTGTTAAATACTAATTCAATTCTATACAGCGAATTAATGAGACTGAAGGGGTTTAATTTGCAGTGACACTGTGAAATAAATTTTATTATGTACCAAAATAATTAAACATATTGTTGTACCTATGTTGGTGGGTCTTATATTTTGGTTTAATCGCTATGCTCAAACATTATTGTATTAGCAAACGTACATATTTAATTATGTATCCATATGTAGATTTCTTACAGGGTGTTCATGGTACAGGATCTTAAGATCTCATGGTATTTGTGTAGCCTTTTATTAGAAGAACCGGAAATGAATGTTGTTTATGTAATTAACATTGAATCAAAATGTTTCTATTTTTTTTTACTTTGAAGCAGCGACATATTCAACCTCATTAACATCTTCTCCAATGTAATTTTGGTTTACTATATATGTATGTAGCAAAAATTTTTGACAGGATTTTACTAGATTAAATAACACGTCATTATTATACCGAACGTGCGCCTCCATTAAAATGCGTATTGTAAATAATTGCAATTCAGGTGTTCTCTATGGAGTACCGTTTATCTGTAAATGACCTGAAACCCAATTTAGTTGTGAAGTATCATTTGTTCGGCTGTGATCTAGGGTTGTCCCTTGTGGAGCTCCGTTTATCCGCGAATGAATTGTTATGGGCCGTCGTGGAGTTCTATTTATTTGCGTTCGTTCAATATGGAGTACAGTTTATTTGGGAGTGAACTCTCGTAGTCCATTTATTCAGAAGTGAACTGCAGTTCTCGTGGTATACTTTCATTTTATTATGTAGGTCATGTCTAAGTCCACTGTTGGGCATACGGGCTAGACATGCTAAACGTACGTCTACTTTGCAATTAAGAGCCAAAATATGCTTTGTTGGCCGAGCCATGTCACGATCTGTCAGCGTTGACGTTTATACAGTGAACTAGACTTTATGTAGTTATGTTTAAATTGCGTAGTATACTATATTAGGGGAGGCCTATGTCCAGCAGTGGATTGAGATAGGCAGATGACGATGATGACGAATTTGCGTGCTTATTTTACGGAGATATATTTGTCGTAAATGAATTATTACAGTCCCTCCAGGAGTTCTGTATATATCAGAGTCACTTGGGTACATTTGTATGGGAGATCCATTTATTCGCTTGTATTCTCATGTACATATGTAGAACTCAAATTTATTCGCAAGTGAACTGCATTTGCTCGTTGTGAACTCTGATTGATTTATAAGTGTGTTTCTATGCTTTTCTCTGTTTTCTTTGTTTATTTTTGTTCATAAAAAAATATTGTGAATTATTATCAATAAATCTAGTCGTAATAACACCATAGATTTATTTACGCTGTCAAATAAAAACATGTTTCTTGCAAAGTTTTCGAATTGTAATTACAGTGTAGTAAAATAACAGATATTTACCTCGAGAGCAAGTTGAGGAACACCTACCAAGGTTACAATATGATTTATTCGGGCAATAAGTGTCGTGTTAGGCTACCCGTGCCGGTGAGACCCGACAACCGAATCACGTTGCAGACCAAGTTATAGACTTGGTTGATACTTAAATAATTATTTTTCCTTATTGCATTAGAAGAGACACATGATATTAAGTGTTATGACATAATTTCATAGATTGCTTAATGTTTCAACTAAATACATGAAATGCAATAGATGATCCCGGAACCAGGAGAAGGTAGTAAATTTATCAGAAATGATGATCTCTAACTTTTCTTTGCATTATTTTATAACCGTTGAATGGAGAGAAAAATCAGAGTTCCAAATTCTTTAGCTGTCTTCTACATTGCCACGAAAGAAAAATTATACGTTCATCAGCTGTTCCGCTTTAACCTGTGCCCCGCGCCCGTACCGAAGGAAGTGAGGAGGAGCATTGTTTATAACGTTTATTAAACAGGCCGCGGTGATTGACGTCTTTTCATAAAGGTCGGTCTTCATCCGAAACTTGTTTTTGTTTACGACACAACCGCAAAAAAGGAGAATGTTTTATGATTTTTCTAAATTAATTTAATTAAAAACAACGTCTAATAAATTTCTCATTTTATCTAGGTAGGTAGCTAATTAATTTTTTATGAAAAATATCTCCGTATTAAATTTTTAAGCTAAATAATATCGTGTTAGCAACTTTTTATTTATTCGACTATCTACTCTGTTTAAAGACAATATAATATAATAAAAATCATATCGTGGTTCCTTCTCATTGATTGCTTTAGACTTTACAGCAAGCTTTTGCGTTATTAAAATTAAATTGTTGTTCGATGCAACATTTTTCTCGTTTTCCTGGTGGATATGAGTTCCTACCGCAACTGTGCTTGATATATTATACTGCGACAGGTTACTCCACCATGCGTTATCAAGGGGTATTAATAAAATACAGATGAATGACATAAAAACGTGTTATTTTGTATTAAAGGTATTTTTAATATTGACCCATATTAGTCGGGTCCGTTTAATGCATTGTAATACGCAGAACAGAGTCCATTTATATACGATTTGGGTGTCCGTCATCTGGATTACAAGTTCTTCATGACAATAAATCCATTCATTTCATGTTGATTTATCAAGGCTATGAATCAATTTCTCCTGTCAATCTAATCCCGATTTAACGAGGAAGTTGTTCGTTCTGGATTATATTGTTTGTGTTTCAGATCTACTTAACTGGCATTTAAATAAATCAAACGTTTATGACAGATTGTTGTGACAAGCTGCACAATAAAGTACATGCGAGTACATACAATGTATATTGTTACGAGAGTGTGATAACTCCGTATCGATTTATACACGATCGCTCAATATTAATACATTCACTGATTGAAAAGTCTTAAGTTCTACTCAGCTATATATTTCATGAAGTGAAGTATGATGACTGCCAACCCGCACTGGAACAGCGTGGCAGATTATGAAAGACAGATTAAACTTTATCATACTAAGACGAGACCCGAGTCCAACAGTATTATGATTAAAAGATTATGGTGATGAGTAATCAATTCAATACGTATGTCATTTTATAAAACTAAGCACTTTAAAGGGTATACATATAATTATATATGTACATGTACATACTTCATAATACAACAAAATGATTTAACTAAACTTTACCTGGATGAGGTTGTTCTTATCGATGGTATATCCCGGTATCTCTAAAATAGTTTAGAATCGTCATGTCCCTAGACTAGCGTTTGCGTAATTTTTTTATAGTCTTTCCTGCTTCAAGATAGGTACTTCTAGACAACTGCTCTTAAGTAAGTTGAAGGCCTCCAAATATTTTTTGTATGGTCCAGTATTACTACTGAATTATAAACCAGAGGTTATGGGACGCTTTACCACCTAGGACAAACACTTCTGCCAACAGCACGATTTCTTATCCTCTAAATCTAAAATAGTCTAAATAAGTGCGTATTTAGAAATTCCTACAACACACATATTTCTCGGAGGAAAAGCCGACTTAAAGTACCTACCTACTACGTGATTTATATGAATAATAACTAGTAAGTAGGTGCTCTTAGTTAGATAACGATGTTAAGTTTTGCTCGAGTTGCGCACGATCGCGTAGGAAACTGTGTCAAGGGGAAACGATAATAAAACGTTGATAGTAATTCAAGTAACACAAATATTGTCAAAGATGTGCGTTCAGTATTATCTAGTTAATAGTGTAAGGCGTGACTTAGCTGTTCGTATAGATTGTTAATAAAACTGTTTGTTATATGGCTGTAACTGTTTGTTATGTGGCATATACGTCCTCATACATCATCATCATTAGCCTTTTAATCCTCCCTAATATTATATATGAAAGAAATACGTAGTTATTATTAAAACAACCTGTAAGTAACAAATTGACGACCTGAATAATGTATTCGACTAATATAAGCCACCAATTTTCTTTCAATTCACTTAACCAAAGTAAAATCGTTCGTGATTGTTGTAATTGCGGTGTTTATCCGTCAAATAGTCCGTATAACGGGGTATCGGGAGCGGCGAACTGTGCCTTGAACCTGCGTTAAGGCTCCGCGGCCGGTAATAATAGCAGCCTATTTTAAAATAACGTACCATTAAACATGTAGTAAGTTTATTTTAATTTACATTAAACTTCATTAAATTATATTTCAGTGTAGTCATAATAACAAGTAACAAAATTTATTAAAAACCGATGTACATGCGTTAAAAAGACAAATGCCGAGATATATTCTGATTGCGTTGCGTGTCGGCAGTTATGTCACATTAATCGATGATTTACTCAATTTATTAAGACTTCGCTAACATACACATCATTTAATCCAACATGCTCGTAAGTGTTATAAGCCACTTGTTAGGACATATTGTTTCTTATGTAGAATAATTTAGGTGTTGTGTGTTAATTTCCGCAAATATTATCACTGAAATGAATACACTTAGGTAGATATTCTCAGGATTGTTCTAATTGGTATATTTATCCGTGAAACAGTCCGTGTAATGGGGTACCAATCACCACCGGCGGTGTCTTCGAGCTGCGTTCACGCGCTACTGGGGCCGATAATGAGCGTGATCTATTTTAAATTAAGTTGGGGAGACGGGGCAATCGATATTTGAGCAGTTTTGTTTCCAAGTTTCATTGTCGGTCGGTTTAAATAATGGTGAGCTTAAAGGAAAGTTTAATTATGGGTCTAATATCTTTAACTTATTAGAGACGGCTCTTTGCGTTACGGCTATTTGAAATATTTTAGATTTATTTTATTAGCCATGAGTTTCCTTTCAGATGAAAAGGGTAACGCCACGGTCTGTAAATTCCGCGTCAGCACGTCTTAGCACGTGTGTACGTTTTCTCGTAATGTTTTCCTTCGCCATTACAGTAAGTGACGGTTAAGATATTTAAAAAAACACATAACTTTTTAAGCTTAGAAGTACGTATCGGGATTTGAACCACCTTCCGAGTGGTTGGCTAATATGTGAAACTGACTATAATTGCTATCCGCTTAAAGTATCTTATCAAAAGGGCAGGAAAATTGATTACTTAATTTAAATAAAATATTTCAATACGCTAGTTAACTAATTATGAAGCGAAACTGCTACATTAAGGGGAGGCTTAGAGAAGCCTCTGATATTATCAAAGTTTTGGAAGAGGTTAATGCATGCAAGTATTAGTTAGCTGGGAGTTTATTTTATTATCTATTTTACTTTCTTCTTTGAATAACTTAGACGCTTTGTTAAGATTCTAGTCTTAAAAGTATCTTATATATATTAAGAAGTTAATCATTTCCATCGTTATATTGGGGATCATGTATAGGTATAATACAGAAAGGTCGATATATATAATATAATCTTTCGACCCCGCTGGGCCTGCTCGGTACGCTAGGTATAGGCTTAACCCTTCTCATGTTGAGGGGAGATGCGTGTTCAACAGTGGAACAACAAAAGGGTTGATGATGTACAATAAGTCTTCCCTTTAAATAGATATAAAATTATTTTTAGTCATTAATAAAATAGGAATGATACACATTGTTTTTGATGTGATTCCTTTTATGAAAAGTAACCTGCCATAATTATTTCAAGGTTACAGAAAAGCAATTACCGTGCGTGGCGCCCCATAATGTGTACAATTTGATAGCAAAACAATGATACAATTGTACAATAGTACACGAAATATTCAATTTCACAAAATAAAATAACAATAATATTACCCAGAAATTATGGAAATATAACCGTCATAAATATTCTCACGAAGGAGAATTCAAATCCTTTGACATTTTGTATAAATATTTTGTTTGTTACGTAAAGCTAGTGACAATTTATAACCTCATTTAGCTTTTAATTAATATAGAACCTGCGAACGCAGAAAGTAAAGCCGTTAAGTCTAACAAAGTCACAGGAATAGGTATACTATGCATAAACACATGGAACCCTATAGTGGAAGTTGTGGGTTTGAGTAAAATAGGAGTATGGAATCACATTATGTAACCAATTATAGTAATATGCCTCATGAGCTAATATTACCCTATATCTCCTAACGGTAACTATAAGTATTTTAAGAACAAAAAATTAGTGACAGTGTCAATGAAAATAAGTTGTTAAATTATCACGCCAGGTTCTTTACGGCATCGCCAGAGAAAACCGGCCATCAAAAATAATTAATTCATACAAACTTAACGTACTTCGGCATTTATAACTCTCACCACACCACCACACACCTATATCAGTTTTCGAGACTTCTGTCTACCCCATCAGCCAGTGACTGACCTAATTAATTGTCGCCAATTTCGCACAGAAATTAAAACACATCAACATACACCTGGATAAAATTCTCTTTATTATTGAGGTCACACATTTCCAAGTGCAGGCACCATTAAAATAAGTTCAACTTGTTATCCATGTGTCACTTGCCGTATCTGCGTCTAGCGTTCTCCAGTAATTACCCCGTATTAATTAAAAACGCCTCTCCATCTGCCACTCGAGCGCCGCGCAAAATGTGATATATCGTAGGTGAATAATTTAATTGCTTTTACGGGGATGTAGTTTTAGTTTTCGCAATTTGTTTATGCATTTATACGAATCACGTACAATGTGGTTTTAGTATTTATGTTTACGAAGAAATATTATAGGTGCAATTTTTTTTTCAAATAAAGCTAAACCTAAGATATAAATAGAGTCAAATAGAAAAGAAAAGTATTCGTAAATGGCAGCTGGGTTGTGTTAACTTAGAATCTTTCGCAAAGTCAGAGGTTTTGTCTATGCATAAGGATACATATATGTAATTTTTTTTTAACCTGCCATTATTTAAATACATTTGTGTATGTATATATATATAATGTAGCGTTCATTCATTGAAACGTATTTTCATATAATTAATATAATACCGACACAGAAATTCTCATTTGTACAGACGAGTTTACGGATCAAAGAGTTATAATTACAATGACCGTCCACAGTGGATAAAAATCGAGTACAAAAATTCCGTTACATAGCCAGATACATACATATGTAGATACATATAGGTCACTCTGATTTAAGCGTGGTAAAAAGTATATTTCTACTGAAATTATCTACCAATCAATCCAGAGTAAATATTTTACAGTTGCAGTTATTGCAGTGACAAGCCACCGTTAATGAAAGTTTATCCCAACCCTATAGGTTTATTCAATAGAGAACCATTAATCATACGATCAGAAATTTATATTTAAACGTTAGCTAATTAAAGTCAACATCCAGATGTAACAAATACCAATCCTTGGTAACGTCGACGTCTTCAATAACGTGTTAACACGACCTGGGTTGCGCTAAATTCCCTTTTGTGCTCATAAAGCATTAGGCCTCATTTGTGTATCAACCATCGTAACGTGATCTCCGGGGACCTGCGGTATAAGGCAATGAGTTTATCTCGTTATATGTTTAGCGGGAAGCCAGGAAGCTCAACTTACCCTAGTCTCCTTATTGGAACATTCTCGGGTTAATTAAACTTGTAAACTTAAAAAGCATGATTTTTTTGTTAAACATGAAAGATTCTTGTTGCAGTATTAACCCCTCAATATACCTATATTATTGTATGTAGATATATGTACTGGCGTCTGATGCAAGCTATAATTAAATTTACGTAAGTAGCCTACTTACAATGAAACAACGAGAGGTTTTCGGTTGGTTTACAAAATATTTGTCGTTTAGAACAAAATGTCAATTGATACAATGTCTTTTACATAGTCTGAATCAGAAGTCTTAATAGATTTCTGATCTTCAAGTACCTATTACTGGGTTCGAATATACACGCACGGTGGTACGTATTGTCTGTCACCATATACATAAGTATCGTTCAAATTGTACCATCCGGTACTTTTTTAGATATGGTTAAAAAATTTATATGAATATAATTATGAAATAATAAAATAGTTATAGTTATAAGTAAAAAGATTGATAATATTTGTATAACAATTTTTCAGATTACGCTCGTATAAACCGGTTCGACGTATGGTAAAATAGAACAATTTTTCAGAAATTTCTCGTCTCGTGTTTGTTATTCTTAGCTTAATATTCTTAATATTCTCCAATTTGAAGTTCACGTTCCCGGGAGGGGACTGTGAAAGCGTGCACGAATAAACCGTTTCATTTATTCAAATACACATATTATATCAACATACGAATTATATTATTATTACCAAAAATTGCTTCCATTTGGTTAAATGAATTTTTCAACAATAATTTACAATGGATCTTTTTTTCTAGTTTAAAAATTGCTTTCAGATATTGGAATTATATGAAAAATATTTAAATATAAACATAGACGACGTGTAGTTATGTAGATCTTTTTTAAAAAAATCTTTAAAAATACGTTAGTCCGTGTTCTGAAAGAGGCTTAAAAGGAATAAAGCTGTTTATACGTCAAAATTGAATGCATTTTGCGATTCGATGGACCATTTTATCACAATTGATTTCTGAAAGAGAATTATCATCAAAGTTGTTTTTACGCTTTGGTCGATACAAAAGTATCAATTTACGTTAATTGAAAAATAATATTTTTCGAATACGAATATTGAGTGAGTTAATAATTTAACATACTTAGTTTCGAAATCTTTCAACTTAAACGCTTACTGCTCAAAGGCTCAGGCAACGTTTCGCTCAATTTGGACCCGTTTCGTAAAATATACTAAGTACCATATTTTCTTATCACAATAAGACACAAGATCTGAGTTTGATTGTTTACAAGTAACCAATTTTTGTAAGTTATTTTTGTAACTTAACCTTGAAGTCGTGTTGCTTGTATGTGATCTCTATATTGTAGGTTAGAATCTGTTAGATCTTTTAATCTGGGTTAACATAACACCATCTTTAAAAATTGCAGTTATAGGACTAGTAACAACGAGATGTGTGTATATCCACACGTTTTCAGTTCAGAAAAATATGCTGTACGCTTTCATTTTGATTTTATTACCATTGTGATATTATCAAAAGGAAATGGAATAAATTTCATTCGTGCTTGCATTTTAAGATTTATTGTACGGAATAAGTTAATAAAATCGTGAGATATTTTTCAAATACAATTGATAAAATTCCATTATTGAGAATGTAAATTTTATTTGAGTTTCTTTTATTCGCTCCTACAAGTTCTTTTTCGTCGTTCAGTTTTGTTGCCTTTTTACTGTATATATACTTCTACTTTGTGATATTATATTACGGTATCATAATGTATTGTGCAGAACAAATGAATAAATCGGGAGATATTAATGGAATACAATTGATAAAATTAGATAAACAGAAATGTTACTTTCTCAAGTATATTTTTCTTATTTTAAATTGTTTATGATTTTAGCAGTAATTACTGTGAAGGAAACATTGTTATTTAACGTTAAATGAAAAAAGTACGTAGGCTATAACGTATTAGATTATTTAAAGTTACCATTGACACGTTGTAGGTATTCCGACCATGTTTTCTAATTTGCTTGCTCGCCTCGCATCGGAGACAATTACAGTTAGTGTTGGAGAACATCCAAAGATAACAATCTGGAAGTCGAGTTTCAATTAGCTGCAGTCCGTTGTAAGAAAGCGAAACACTCACACGAAGAAGTCAGAAAAGAAGTCCACTAGTGAGGAATGGGAGTTGTATCATGTAATGGAATATAACTTATGTTGTTGGCTGTAAAGAATCATATTTGTGTCATACTTGCTTTCACGATATTTGATATTAATATTATGTTTTTGTTTTTGCAAAAGCTGAAAAGCAAGCAAATGGACCTCCTGACAGTAAATGGTTACCGTCGCTTATTCATATGTGCAACATTAGAGGCATCAGTAACGCGCTGTCAGCCCAAAAAATTGTGAAAAGAATGCGTCCAAATTTTTGTGCTACAGCACGTATTTTTTTCTCAACTAATCCATTTAATATAAGTCATAAAATATAACTTAACCCTTCTTGTATTCAACGTCGTTAAAAAACCAACACAGTCCTTCCGATCTCGTAGCAGGCCATTAGTATTGTTCAGTTAAGAAAAAGTAATCGCTTGGTTTTTCTTAATAATAAGTAGTGTTGTGGCGAACAAAGGGAGGCAGTAAAAAGCAATAATGTACGAGTATCCTGTGCTTCACTGTACAATAAATAACACAGAATAAAGTGGTAACAGTTGGAAGTCGAGGTGCATTTAGCTACAGTTGAATCTGCGAACGCAATATAGGAATATATTGTAAAGTACAGTATTAAAAAGGAAAATTTCATGATAATGGAGAACAAGTTCTTGTGGCGTATTACAAAAACTATTCCAATGATTTAATTGAAATTTAAATTTCGGTCTTGAAGTTCCTCGGAAAATTGTTGTTGATAAATAAATAGAAATG